>JAVVLW010000099.1:0-139100 GCA_034401795.1 Chaetoderma sp. LZ-2023a | reverse complement strand
GAAAAGCAGTTCCGAGAGACGGGATCTACTCATGCAAACGCAGGATGAAGTCACACGTGCAGGACCGGTGCGAGGTCACCGAGATAGCGTCTATTATAGTATTTAATATGTTATTATTCCGAGGGGGAATCGTCTGCATGTTTAGAATGAGTACATGCGGTCACACAGGTACGTAATACTCTATCTTAAAGAGAGGTGGCGTGAGATAAAACAGCTGAAATAATCAATGTTATGTAGTCTTGCAGCCCTCACTGTCAAACAGGGGGTTCTAAGTGAAATAATGAAGAAAAATATGTAATTACCAGTATTCGTAAATTTGTGGTGTTAGTTCTCGTAAATTTGTGGTGTTGCAATTCTTTCTTATAACTGGAGATATCTTGACCAAACTGCATTGGGTGATCACCCCTAGGGGTCATCTAGAAATGTGAACAATTTGCGGTCAAAATTTCAAATGGCAAGTTCACAGCGACCAGATTGATCACAATTATCACGATTTAATAATAACACAGGCCTTTCTGATCTCGTCCGTTTGCCGACCAAGAGAGGACTATTTTTGAAAATTTACCACTGGAATGACTGGCTCGATAAACGAGGCAGTCACTCCAGTGGTAAGTTTTCAAGGATAGTCTTCTCTTGCTCTGTAATTACATGTACCAGATCTTCTATTTTAATTTTTTCTGGGTTTTTTTTTAAATCACATGGAAATTATCTAATTTCATTTTCCAGATTTATTCATTCAGACTGCCCTCCCCTCTACCTCGATTAAGGGTGGCCCACCCCTTATGGCATGGATGCACACACTCTACCCCCTCCAAACACCCCTAGGGAGTCCTGGGCACTGATTAGAAAATTGTAAACAAAAACCTACAAGCTTGGGGAGACATTTGGAGTACTAGTTGGGAAAGGGTTTTAAGATGTTGGGAAAGGGTTGGTTGTTCACTATTATTCCACATAGAAATGTGTACATTAAAATGTTTTCAGGGTTTTCATGATTCTGCTGAATGTAAATCCCAGCATTCATCACTCAAGTTGCTGCCGGTTTGCTTGCATCTATCTCGGACGTGGCGTTTCGCTTTGTTTTATATTTCCGACAACCTAAATGTATTTTCTCTTTAAGTTTAGCAGTTATCGAAACAATACTATATTTGAAAATGTACCACTGAACTGACTGGTGCGGTAACCGAACCAGTCATTCCATCGAAAATTTTCAAATATAAATTTCTCTCGAACTGTAAATGAACATCTGAGAGTGTGCATACAACAGTGCTTGAATTGCAAAAAAAAAAATTTCCATTATATAACATCATTCGCAATCAACCTATTATTTCAAATAGCAACAGGTTCTAATTCTAAGTTTTTGCCCAGGATATTTCTTTTACAAACACTAGATATTCTGTTCTCTAGTTTTCATGTTTCTTGTTTATTTAATCACATGGAAATTATCTAAGTTTAATTAATTTTATTTGATAACATTGACAATGATTTTCATCTCTTAATATTTTTATTTCATAATTCTCACCTGAGTTCATTTTATAGATTTAATTTTACAGACTGCCCTCCACCCCCTATCAAGGGTGTCCACCCCACCACACCTCATTTCGCATGGATGCCCACTCGCCATGCCATCCAATTCTTCTCCCATCCAAATCCCCCTGGAGGTGTGATCAGAAAATTTTGAAAAACTTCAACCCTGGAGAGAGTATTTAGGCTGCAATGGGGGTGGGGGAGGGTGTATGGGGTGGGTCCCTGGGTTAATACCCTGGATAATTAGGCGGTCCTAGGATCCTCCCCCGGGAAAATTCTGATAATTTGACTCTGAGTGGCCATTTCAGACAATATTTCTAATAAATGGGCTTAATAATGTGTGGTGGGGCACTGGCGGGGTAGCTGGACTCTTGGTTCCAACACCCGTGTTTAGTGGGGGCTTTTGTAGGAGGCCTTGGGGGAGGGTGTGTGGCATGGTGGTGGTGGCGGCGGAATTGATTTTCCTCCTGATTCGATGAGAATGCAAACTTAATCTCTGACCCACTGTGGAAGCCCCTGAGTCCCCATCCTACCCCCAAGTGAAATAAAGTACCGCCCACCCCCTTCCACCCACTCTTACACTGCATCCAACACTTACACCCGCCAACAACAGTTCATTAGGCAGCAACAGGCACCGCATACACCCCTAGCAACATCATAATTTTTTTTATTTTTTTTCAGTTTTAACGCTTATTTAGAGCAACCCTTCGGGGAAGCAACGCAACCCTTCGGGGAAGCACCTCTAAGAGTGTGTCATGGCCCAAATACATCTAGGTGTAAGCGGCCAATAAATACCAACTAACTGAACTGAAGAATAAATCCTGTCCTTCGGATGAGACATTAAACCTAGGTCCCGTCTCCTTGCATGTAGGTGGACGTTAAAGATCTCACTGTCTGAGGTTGAAACTCGTCAGATAGAGAAATTTTAGCTGGCCCTTTGGTCACAGTTTGGCCTCTTTTAAAGGAATAGGGGCAGATGGGAAATGGAAGTCTTTGGCCAACTGGCGAAAGCCCATTAATCTGACCCGTAGTCCATTAAAACCAGCCTTTGTCTATATATAGGTATACAAGCACATTTTAAAAAGAAGATTGTGCGTGTATGGCTCTGTAAAGATAATTTAAAAATAAGATGTACCGCCATTGGCTGTGTGAGCTCACTACAAGATTCGTTTACCTGCCAACTGATCTGTTTCCTGGTGGTGTACAGCTTGCATTAGAAGTATTCTATACATTTTCCACCGAGATAGCGTCTATTATAGTATTTAATATGTTATTAGCGTCTATTATAGTATTTAATATGTTATTATTCCGAGGGGGAATCGTCTGCATGTTTAGAATGAGTACATGCGGTCACACAGGTACGTAATACTCTATCTTAAAGAGAGGTGGCGTGAGATAAAACAGCTGAAATAATCAATGTTATGTAGTCTTGCAGCCCTCACTGTCAAACAGGGGGTTCTAAGTGAAATAATGAAGAAAAATATGTAATTACCAGTATTCGTAAATTTGTGGTGTTAGTTCTCGTAAATTTGTGGTGTTGCAATTCTTTCTTATAACTGGAGATATCTTGACCAAACTGCATTGGGTGATCACCCCTAGGGGTCATCTAGAAATGTGAACAATTTGCGGTCAAAATTTCAAATGGCAAGTTCACAGCGACCAGATTGATCACAATTATCACGATTTAATAATAACACAGGCCTTTCTGATCTCGTCCGTTTGCCGACCAAGAGAGGACTATTTTTGAAAATTTACCACTGGAATGACTGGCTCGATAAACGAGGCAGTCACTCCAGTGGTAAGTTTTCAAGGATAGTCTTCTCTTGCTCTGTAATTACATGTACCAGATCTTCTATTTTAATTTTTTCTGGGTTTTTTTTTAAATCACATGGAAATTATCTAATTTCATTTTCCAGATTTATTCATTCAGACTGCCCTCCCCTCTACCTCGATTAAGGGTGGCCCACCCCTTATGGCATGGATGCACACACTCTACCCCCTCCAAACACCCCTAGGGAGTCCTGGGCACTGATTAGAAAATTGTAAACAAAAACCTACAAGCTTGGGGAGACATTTGGAGTACTAGTTGGGAAAGGGTTTTAAGATGTTGGGAAAGGGTTGGTTGTTCACTATTATTCCACATAGAAATGTGTACATTAAAATGTTTTCAGGGTTTTCATGATTCTGCTGAATGTAAATCCCAGCATTCATCACTCAAGTTGCTGCCGGTTTGCTTGCATCTATCTCGGACGTGGCGTTTCGCTTTGTTTTATATTTCCGACAACCTAAATGTATTTTCTCTTTAAGTTTAGCAGTTATCGAAACAATACTATATTTGAAAATGTACCACTGAACTGACTGGTGCGGTAACCGAACCAGTCATTCCATCGAAAATTTTCAAATATAAATTTCTCTCGAACTGTAAATGAACATCTGAGAGTGTGCATACAACAGTGCTTGAATTGCAAAAAAAAAAATTTCCATTATATAACATCATTCGCAATCAACCTATTATTTCAAATAGCAACAGGTTCTAATTCTAAGTTTTTGCCCAGGATATTTCTTTTACAAACACTAGATATTCTGTTCTCTAGTTTTCATGTTTCTTGTTTATTTAATCACATGGAAATTATCTAAGTTTAATTAATTTTATTTGATAACATTGACAATGATTTTCATCTCTTAATATTTTTATTTCATAATTCTCACCTGAGTTCATTTTATAGATTTAATTTTACAGACTGCCCTCCACCCCCTATCAAGGGTGTCCACCCCACCACACCTCATTTCGCATGGATGCCCACTCGCCATGCCATCCAATTCTTCTCCCATCCAAATCCCCCTGGAGGTGTGATCAGAAAATTTTGAAAAACTTCAACCCTGGAGAGAGTATTTAGGCTGCAATGGGGGTGGGGGAGGGTGTATGGGGTGGGTCCCTGGGTTAATACCCTGGATAATTAGGCGGTCCTAGGATCCTCCCCCGGGAAAATTCTGATAATTTGACTCTGAGTGGCCATTTCAGACAATATTTCTAATAAATGGGCTTAATAATGTGTGGTGGGGCACTGGCGGGGTAGCTGGACTCTTGGTTCCAACACCCGTGTTTAGTGGGGGCTTTTGTAGGAGGCCTTGGGGGAGGGTGTGTGGCATGGTGGTGGTGGCGGCGGAATTGATTTTCCTCCTGATTCGATGAGAATGCAAACTTAATCTCTGACCCACTGTGGAAGCCCCTGAGTCCCCATCCTACCCCCAAGTGAAATAAAGTACCGCCCACCCCCTTCCACCCACTCTTACACTGCATCCAACACTTACACCCGCCAACAACAGTTCATTAGGCAGCAACAGGCACCGCATACACCCCTAGCAACATCATAATTTTTTTTATTTTTTTTCAGTTTTAACGCTTATTTAGAGCAACCCTTCGGGGAAGCAACGCAACCCTTCGGGGAAGCACCTCTAAGAGTGTGTCATGGCCCAAATACATCTAGGTGTAAGCGGCCAATAAATACCAACTAACTGAACTGAAGAATAAATCCTGTCCTTCGGATGAGACATTAAACCTAGGTCCCGTCTCCTTGCATGTAGGTGGACGTTAAAGATCTCACTGTCTGAGGTTGAAACTCGTCAGATAGAGAAATTTTAGCTGGCCCTTTGGTCACAGTTTGGCCTCTTTTAAAGGAATAGGGGCAGATGGGAAATGGAAGTCTTTGGCCAACTGGCGAAAGCCCATTAATCTGACCCGTAGTCCATTAAAACCAGCCTTTGTCTATATATAGGTATACAAGCACATTTTAAAAAGAAGATTGTGCGTGTATGGCTCTGTAAAGATAATTTAAAAATAAGATGTACCGCCATTGGCTGTGTGAGCTCACTACAAGATTCGTTTACCTGCCAACTGATCTGTTTCCTGGTGGTGTACAGCTTGCATTAGAAGTATTCTATACATTTTCCACCGAGATAGCGTCTATTATAGTATTTAATATGTTATTAGCGTCTATTATAGTATTTAATATGTTATTATTCCGAGGGGGAATCGTCTGCATGTTTAGAATGAGTACATGCGGTCACACAGGTACGTAATACTCTATCTTAAAGAGAGGTGGCGTGAGATAAAACAGCTGAAATAATCAATGTTATGTAGTCTTGCAGCCCTCACTGTCAAACAGGGGGTTCTAAGTGAAATAATGAAGAAAAATATGTAATTACCAGTATTCGTAAATTTGTGGTGTTAGTTCTCGTAAATTTGTGGTGTTGCAATTCTTTCTTATAACTGGAGATATCTTGACCAAACTGCATTGGGTGATCACCCCTAGGGGTCATCTAGAAATGTGAACAATTTGCGGTCAAAATTTCAAATGGCAAGTTCACAGCGACCAGATTGATCACAATTATCACGATTTAATAATAACACAGGCCTTTCTGATCTCGTCCGTTTGCCGACCAAGAGAGGACTATTTTTGAAAATTTACCACTGGAATGACTGGCTCGATAAACGAGGCAGTCACTCCAGTGGTAAGTTTTCAAGGATAGTCTTCTCTTGCTCTGTAATTACATGTACCAGATCTTCTATTTTAATTTTTTCTGGGTTTTTTTTTAAATCACATGGAAATTATCTAATTTCATTTTCCAGATTTATTCATTCAGACTGCCCTCCCCTCTACCTCGATTAAGGGTGGCCCACCCCTTATGGCATGGATGCACACACTCTACCCCCTCCAAACACCCCTAGGGAGTCCTGGGCACTGATTAGAAAATTGTAAACAAAAACCTACAAGCTTGGGGAGACATTTGGAGTACTAGTTGGGAAAGGGTTTTAAGATGTTGGGAAAGGGTTGGTTGTTCACTATTATTCCACATAGAAATGTGTACATTAAAATGTTTTCAGGGTTTTCATGATTCTGCTGAATGTAAATCCCAGCATTCATCACTCAAGTTGCTGCCGGTTTGCTTGCATCTATCTCGGACGTGGCGTTTCGCTTTGTTTTATATTTCCGACAACCTAAATGTATTTTCTCTTTAAGTTTAGCAGTTATCGAAACAATACTATATTTGAAAATGTACCACTGAACTGACTGGTGCGGTAACCGAACCAGTCATTCCATCGAAAATTTTCAAATATAAATTTCTCTCGAACTGTAAATGAACATCTGAGAGTGTGCATACAACAGTGCTTGAATTGCAAAAAAAAAAATTTCCATTATATAACATCATTCGCAATCAACCTATTATTTCAAATAGCAACAGGTTCTAATTCTAAGTTTTTGCCCAGGATATTTCTTTTACAAACACTAGATATTCTGTTCTCTAGTTTTCATGTTTCTTGTTTATTTAATCACATGGAAATTATCTAAGTTTAATTAATTTTATTTGATAACATTGACAATGATTTTCATCTCTTAATATTTTTATTTCATAATTCTCACCTGAGTTCATTTTATAGATTTAATTTTACAGACTGCCCTCCACCCCCTATCAAGGGTGTCCACCCCACCACACCTCATTTCGCATGGATGCCCACTCGCCATGCCATCCAATTCTTCTCCCATCCAAATCCCCCTGGAGGTGTGATCAGAAAATTTTGAAAAACTTCAACCCTGGAGAGAGTATTTAGGCTGCAATGGGGGTGGGGGAGGGTGTATGGGGTGGGTCCCTGGGTTAATACCCTGGATAATTAGGCGGTCCTAGGATCCTCCCCCGGGAAAATTCTGATAATTTGACTCTGAGTGGCCATTTCAGACAATATTTCTAATAAATGGGCTTAATAATGTGTGGTGGGGCACTGGCGGGGTAGCTGGACTCTTGGTTCCAACACCCGTGTTTAGTGGGGGCTTTTGTAGGAGGCCTTGGGGGAGGGTGTGTGGCATGGTGGTGGTGGCGGCGGAATTGATTTTCCTCCTGATTCGATGAGAATGCAAACTTAATCTCTGACCCACTGTGGAAGCCCCTGAGTCCCCATCCTACCCCCAAGTGAAATAAAGTACCGCCCACCCCCTTCCACCCACTCTTACACTGCATCCAACACTTACACCCGCCAACAACAGTTCATTAGGCAGCAACAGGCACCGCATACACCCCTAGCAACATCATAATTTTTTTTATTTTTTTTCAGTTTTAACGCTTATTTAGAGCAACCCTTCGGGGAAGCAACGCAACCCTTCGGGGAAGCACCTCTAAGAGTGTGTCATGGCCCAAATACATCTAGGTGTAAGCGGCCAATAAATACCAACTAACTGAACTGAAGAATAAATCCTGTCCTTCGGATGAGACATTAAACCTAGGTCCCGTCTCCTTGCATGTAGGTGGACGTTAAAGATCTCACTGTCTGAGGTTGAAACTCGTCAGATAGAGAAATTTTAGCTGGCCCTTTGGTCACAGTTTGGCCTCTTTTAAAGGAATAGGGGCAGATGGGAAATGGAAGTCTTTGGCCAACTGGCGAAAGCCCATTAATCTGACCCGTAGTCCATTAAAACCAGCCTTTGTCTATATATAGGTATACAAGCACATTTTAAAAAGAAGATTGTGCGTGTATGGCTCTGTAAAGATAATTTAAAAATAAGATGTACCGCCATTGGCTGTGTGAGCTCACTACAAGATTCGTTTACCTGCCAACTGATCTGTTTCCTGGTGGTGTACAGCTTGCATTAGAAGTATTCTATACATTTTCCACCGAGATAGCGTCTATTATAGTATTTAATATGTTATTAGCGTCTATTATAGTATTTAATATGTTATTATTCCGAGGGGGAATCGTCTGCATGTTTAGAATGAGTACATGCGGTCACACAGGTACGTAATACTCTATCTTAAAGAGAGGTGGCGTGAGATAAAACAGCTGAAATAATCAATGTTATGTAGTCTTGCAGCCCTCACTGTCAAACAGGGGGTTCTAAGTGAAATAATGAAGAAAAATATGTAATTACCAGTATTCGTAAATTTGTGGTGTTAGTTCTCGTAAATTTGTGGTGTTGCAATTCTTTCTTATAACTGGAGATATCTTGACCAAACTGCATTGGGTGATCACCCCTAGGGGTCATCTAGAAATGTGAACAATTTGCGGTCAAAATTTCAAATGGCAAGTTCACAGCGACCAGATTGATCACAATTATCACGATTTAATAATAACACAGGCCTTTCTGATCTCGTCCGTTTGCCGACCAAGAGAGGACTATTTTTGAAAATTTACCACTGGAATGACTGGCTCGATAAACGAGGCAGTCACTCCAGTGGTAAGTTTTCAAGGATAGTCTTCTCTTGCTCTGTAATTACATGTACCAGATCTTCTATTTTAATTTTTTCTGGGTTTTTTTTTAAATCACATGGAAATTATCTAATTTCATTTTCCAGATTTATTCATTCAGACTGCCCTCCCCTCTACCTCGATTAAGGGTGGCCCACCCCTTATGGCATGGATGCACACACTCTACCCCCTCCAAACACCCCTAGGGAGTCCTGGGCACTGATTAGAAAATTGTAAACAAAAACCTACAAGCTTGGGGAGACATTTGGAGTACTAGTTGGGAAAGGGTTTTAAGATGTTGGGAAAGGGTTGGTTGTTCACTATTATTCCACATAGAAATGTGTACATTAAAATGTTTTCAGGGTTTTCATGATTCTGCTGAATGTAAATCCCAGCATTCATCACTCAAGTTGCTGCCGGTTTGCTTGCATCTATCTCGGACGTGGCGTTTCGCTTTGTTTTATATTTCCGACAACCTAAATGTATTTTCTCTTTAAGTTTAGCAGTTATCGAAACAATACTATATTTGAAAATGTACCACTGAACTGACTGGTGCGGTAACCGAACCAGTCATTCCATCGAAAATTTTCAAATATAAATTTCTCTCGAACTGTAAATGAACATCTGAGAGTGTGCATACAACAGTGCTTGAATTGCAAAAAAAAAAATTTCCATTATATAACATCATTCGCAATCAACCTATTATTTCAAATAGCAACAGGTTCTAATTCTAAGTTTTTGCCCAGGATATTTCTTTTACAAACACTAGATATTCTGTTCTCTAGTTTTCATGTTTCTTGTTTATTTAATCACATGGAAATTATCTAAGTTTAATTAATTTTATTTGATAACATTGACAATGATTTTCATCTCTTAATATTTTTATTTCATAATTCTCACCTGAGTTCATTTTATAGATTTAATTTTACAGACTGCCCTCCACCCCCTATCAAGGGTGTCCACCCCACCACACCTCATTTCGCATGGATGCCCACTCGCCATGCCATCCAATTCTTCTCCCATCCAAATCCCCCTGGAGGTGTGATCAGAAAATTTTGAAAAACTTCAACCCTGGAGAGAGTATTTAGGCTGCAATGGGGGTGGGGGAGGGTGTATGGGGTGGGTCCCTGGGTTAATACCCTGGATAATTAGGCGGTCCTAGGATCCTCCCCCGGGAAAATTCTGATAATTTGACTCTGAGTGGCCATTTCAGACAATATTTCTAATAAATGGGCTTAATAATGTGTGGTGGGGCACTGGCGGGGTAGCTGGACTCTTGGTTCCAACACCCGTGTTTAGTGGGGGCTTTTGTAGGAGGCCTTGGGGGAGGGTGTGTGGCATGGTGGTGGTGGCGGCGGAATTGATTTTCCTCCTGATTCGATGAGAATGCAAACTTAATCTCTGACCCACTGTGGAAGCCCCTGAGTCCCCATCCTACCCCCAAGTGAAATAAAGTACCGCCCACCCCCTTCCACCCACTCTTACACTGCATCCAACACTTACACCCGCCAACAACAGTTCATTAGGCAGCAACAGGCACCGCATACACCCCTAGCAACATCATAATTTTTTTTATTTTTTTTCAGTTTTAACGCTTATTTAGAGCAACCCTTCGGGGAAGCAACGCAACCCTTCGGGGAAGCACCTCTAAGAGTGTGTCATGGCCCAAATACATCTAGGTGTAAGCGGCCAATAAATACCAACTAACTGAACTGAAGAATAAATCCTGTCCTTCGGATGAGACATTAAACCTAGGTCCCGTCTCCTTGCATGTAGGTGGACGTTAAAGATCTCACTGTCTGAGGTTGAAACTCGTCAGATAGAGAAATTTTAGCTGGCCCTTTGGTCACAGTTTGGCCTCTTTTAAAGGAATAGGGGCAGATGGGAAATGGAAGTCTTTGGCCAACTGGCGAAAGCCCATTAATCTGACCCGTAGTCCATTAAAACCAGCCTTTGTCTATATATAGGTATACAAGCACATTTTAAAAAGAAGATTGTGCGTGTATGGCTCTGTAAAGATAATTTAAAAATAAGATGTACCGCCATTGGCTGTGTGAGCTCACTACAAGATTCGTTTACCTGCCAACTGATCTGTTTCCTGGTGGTGTACAGCTTGCATTAGAAGTATTCTATACATTTTCCACCGAGATAGCGTCTATTATAGTATTTAATATGTTATTAGCGTCTATTATAGTATTTAATATGTTATTATTCCGAGGGGGAATCGTCTGCATGTTTAGAATGAGTACATGCGGTCACACAGGTACGTAATACTCTATCTTAAAGAGAGGTGGCGTGAGATAAAACAGCTGAAATAATCAATGTTATGTAGTCTTGCAGCCCTCACTGTCAAACAGGGGGTTCTAAGTGAAATAATGAAGAAAAATATGTAATTACCAGTATTCGTAAATTTGTGGTGTTAGTTCTCGTAAATTTGTGGTGTTGCAATTCTTTCTTATAACTGGAGATATCTTGACCAAACTGCATTGGGTGATCACCCCTAGGGGTCATCTAGAAATGTGAACAATTTGCGGTCAAAATTTCAAATGGCAAGTTCACAGCGACCAGATTGATCACAATTATCACGATTTAATAATAACACAGGCCTTTCTGATCTCGTCCGTTTGCCGACCAAGAGAGGACTATTTTTGAAAATTTACCACTGGAATGACTGGCTCGATAAACGAGGCAGTCACTCCAGTGGTAAGTTTTCAAGGATAGTCTTCTCTTGCTCTGTAATTACATGTACCAGATCTTCTATTTTAATTTTTTCTGGGTTTTTTTTTAAATCACATGGAAATTATCTAATTTCATTTTCCAGATTTATTCATTCAGACTGCCCTCCCCTCTACCTCGATTAAGGGTGGCCCACCCCTTATGGCATGGATGCACACACTCTACCCCCTCCAAACACCCCTAGGGAGTCCTGGGCACTGATTAGAAAATTGTAAACAAAAACCTACAAGCTTGGGGAGACATTTGGAGTACTAGTTGGGAAAGGGTTTTAAGATGTTGGGAAAGGGTTGGTTGTTCACTATTATTCCACATAGAAATGTGTACATTAAAATGTTTTCAGGGTTTTCATGATTCTGCTGAATGTAAATCCCAGCATTCATCACTCAAGTTGCTGCCGGTTTGCTTGCATCTATCTCGGACGTGGCGTTTCGCTTTGTTTTATATTTCCGACAACCTAAATGTATTTTCTCTTTAAGTTTAGCAGTTATCGAAACAATACTATATTTGAAAATGTACCACTGAACTGACTGGTGCGGTAACCGAACCAGTCATTCCATCGAAAATTTTCAAATATAAATTTCTCTCGAACTGTAAATGAACATCTGAGAGTGTGCATACAACAGTGCTTGAATTGCAAAAAAAAAAATTTCCATTATATAACATCATTCGCAATCAACCTATTATTTCAAATAGCAACAGGTTCTAATTCTAAGTTTTTGCCCAGGATATTTCTTTTACAAACACTAGATATTCTGTTCTCTAGTTTTCATGTTTCTTGTTTATTTAATCACATGGAAATTATCTAAGTTTAATTAATTTTATTTGATAACATTGACAATGATTTTCATCTCTTAATATTTTTATTTCATAATTCTCACCTGAGTTCATTTTATAGATTTAATTTTACAGACTGCCCTCCACCCCCTATCAAGGGTGTCCACCCCACCACACCTCATTTCGCATGGATGCCCACTCGCCATGCCATCCAATTCTTCTCCCATCCAAATCCCCCTGGAGGTGTGATCAGAAAATTTTGAAAAACTTCAACCCTGGAGAGAGTATTTAGGCTGCAATGGGGGTGGGGGAGGGTGTATGGGGTGGGTCCCTGGGTTAATACCCTGGATAATTAGGCGGTCCTAGGATCCTCCCCCGGGAAAATTCTGATAATTTGACTCTGAGTGGCCATTTCAGACAATATTTCTAATAAATGGGCTTAATAATGTGTGGTGGGGCACTGGCGGGGTAGCTGGACTCTTGGTTCCAACACCCGTGTTTAGTGGGGGCTTTTGTAGGAGGCCTTGGGGGAGGGTGTGTGGCATGGTGGTGGTGGCGGCGGAATTGATTTTCCTCCTGATTCGATGAGAATGCAAACTTAATCTCTGACCCACTGTGGAAGCCCCTGAGTCCCCATCCTACCCCCAAGTGAAATAAAGTACCGCCCACCCCCTTCCACCCACTCTTACACTGCATCCAACACTTACACCCGCCAACAACAGTTCATTAGGCAGCAACAGGCACCGCATACACCCCTAGCAACATCATAATTTTTTTTATTTTTTTTCAGTTTTAACGCTTATTTAGAGCAACCCTTCGGGGAAGCAACGCAACCCTTCGGGGAAGCACCTCTAAGAGTGTGTCATGGCCCAAATACATCTAGGTGTAAGCGGCCAATAAATACCAACTAACTGAACTGAAGAATAAATCCTGTCCTTCGGATGAGACATTAAACCTAGGTCCCGTCTCCTTGCATGTAGGTGGACGTTAAAGATCTCACTGTCTGAGGTTGAAACTCGTCAGATAGAGAAATTTTAGCTGGCCCTTTGGTCACAGTTTGGCCTCTTTTAAAGGAATAGGGGCAGATGGGAAATGGAAGTCTTTGGCCAACTGGCGAAAGCCCATTAATCTGACCCGTAGTCCATTAAAACCAGCCTTTGTCTATATATAGGTATACAAGCACATTTTAAAAAGAAGATTGTGCGTGTATGGCTCTGTAAAGATAATTTAAAAATAAGATGTACCGCCATTGGCTGTGTGAGCTCACTACAAGATTCGTTTACCTGCCAACTGATCTGTTTCCTGGTGGTGTACAGCTTGCATTAGAAGTATTCTATACATTTTCCACCGAGATAGCGTCTATTATAGTATTTAATATGTTATTAGCGTCTATTATAGTATTTAATATGTTATTATTCCGAGGGGGAATCGTCTGCATGTTTAGAATGAGTACATGCGGTCACACAGGTACGTAATACTCTATCTTAAAGAGAGGTGGCGTGAGATAAAACAGCTGAAATAATCAATGTTATGTAGTCTTGCAGCCCTCACTGTCAAACAGGGGGTTCTAAGTGAAATAATGAAGAAAAATATGTAATTACCAGTATTCGTAAATTTGTGGTGTTAGTTCTCGTAAATTTGTGGTGTTGCAATTCTTTCTTATAACTGGAGATATCTTGACCAAACTGCATTGGGTGATCACCCCTAGGGGTCATCTAGAAATGTGAACAATTTGCGGTCAAAATTTCAAATGGCAAGTTCACAGCGACCAGATTGATCACAATTATCACGATTTAATAATAACACAGGCCTTTCTGATCTCGTCCGTTTGCCGACCAAGAGAGGACTATTTTTGAAAATTTACCACTGGAATGACTGGCTCGATAAACGAGGCAGTCACTCCAGTGGTAAGTTTTCAAGGATAGTCTTCTCTTGCTCTGTAATTACATGTACCAGATCTTCTATTTTAATTTTTTCTGGGTTTTTTTTTAAATCACATGGAAATTATCTAATTTCATTTTCCAGATTTATTCATTCAGACTGCCCTCCCCTCTACCTCGATTAAGGGTGGCCCACCCCTTATGGCATGGATGCACACACTCTACCCCCTCCAAACACCCCTAGGGAGTCCTGGGCACTGATTAGAAAATTGTAAACAAAAACCTACAAGCTTGGGGAGACATTTGGAGTACTAGTTGGGAAAGGGTTTTAAGATGTTGGGAAAGGGTTGGTTGTTCACTATTATTCCACATAGAAATGTGTACATTAAAATGTTTTCGTAGGAGAAGCCATTGTAGTGGATGTATACATTTTGATGTGTGCGGGCTGGGCGTGGTGATAATGCCTTGACACTGCTCATGGCTGTATTTATAAGTTTATGGTGGACTGCAGTTTAGCCGAGACAAAAGGAGGGGTACTGAATGGTCTCATTGTTTAGTGCCCATTTGAGCTTAGTGGCTGCTGTGGTTGAGACGTGGCTTGGCCAGGGGCGGCAGGATTTGGAGGAGGCTGATTAGGGCAGCTCTCCCGACAATGCCCTGGTTTACCACATTCGTAGCAGGTGTCAGTGAGGGATGTGATGCGTGTTGGCGGATTTCACGAGGTGATGATCACTTGCACACTGTGACCTTCACAGTGTGTTTCATGTCTCCGCCACGCCGGACGATCACCTAGTACTCCACACAGGATGTGGCCTAGGCTAGGTGCCTTTCCCGAATATTTGTGAGATAAAGACCTATCCAGGTTCAAGAAACTATAACTTGGTAGATACAGGCATACCCTGTTGAATCCAGACTTGGGCAGACACAGTGCTGGATGCCGTTAAATGGTCATTTTGGCATGGGGCCGCAGCCATGCATAGGCCGTACTGAGAAGGTTACCAGCCTTCCAGGGTACTGGCATCACTCACTGCTCCACCCCGATCAGCGAGTAACAGGTTACGCCTTCTCACACATATACCCTCCTGCTTCCCAAAGCATCACTTCATGACGTCTGATCACAGGAGGCATGACTCGCAATACAAACGCTTGCCATGGCCTGACTGTACATTGAGCCATCTTGATCAAACATAGTCAGAAACTGGTTCATGAGATGATCAAGATGAACGGCCAGCGACCTAGTCGATAGCGATCACCATCTGGGCTCATGCCCAGGGGCAACCAACGGTCTGATCCATATTTATCTGCCACCAGTATACGAACCTTGGCCATTTTCCTTGGCCTTGCCTACATGACATCTCTAACAAACCGAATTCCACAAAGAATCTGTCAGAGACTTGGAGCGCCCTGGGTATGGACTATCATCCACCTACTACGCATGCCCATTTACTGAGATAAAATGAACCAAAAACCTCAAGTATGTAACCTTGATGTAGTGGTTTATGCGCTGAACAATTTTCTCCCTTTCCAGGAAAATTTCTGCACTGACAGCAGTGGCAGTCAGGTTTTGCAGACTGCCAGGTTCCATGAGGAACAGCTTTTCCTTAAGCGCATCATTAAAACTGTCCAACTGGAGGTGGGTGACTCCTTCTGGATTGGTGTTGGCGTAAGCCCTGCTCACTAGCCACCGGATATGGCTAGGCAGCTTTGGGAGTGTTTCATTTGGGCGATGCCGCAAGTTCTTGAGTTGGGGACGGTTTGTCCAGTGTGGTGTAGGTGGGTAAAGTGACTGATCCCAAATCTGCCAGTACTTGGAGTGCCTTGCCAGACAATTTGGCGGCAAGGTACTCCCCCATCTGGTGGTCATTCCACCCATTTGTTTGAGAGAAAATCTCGAACTGACAACGGTAGTTGTCCCAGTCACCTTCCGTAGTAAATTGGGGGTGGTTGGGGGTGGGGGGGGGGGGGGGGGGGAGCAATGACTATGGCAGCAACAACACCCAGTCAAATTAGTTTCAAAATATTCAACATAATTTTTTTTCAATTTGTAAATTTATCAAATGCAAACAATTCGTACACGCTGTTGTAAGCTTTTCTGGATCGGCCCGCCCATTTCTAGCTCACCCCAACCTATTACTAGCTCTGTCCCACCCATTTTTAACTCAGCCCACCTATTTTTTAGCTAATCCCCCATTTCTAGCTCATTTCTCGCTCGGCCCACCCATTTCTAATCATTCAATTTTCTACTTGTGTTGAAATCGATTTCAAACCTTGAAACCTAAATTCCCGGAATTTGAATTTCAAGGTAAATATGCAGGTAAGCTGTTGAATATTTTGAAACTAATTTGACTGGAGGCTGTTGCCAATGCAACAACAGTTATTTAAAGGAACACCAAAAACACAACTCAATCAGTTTCGCTTTAACACTTTTATTGATAAGATTACGTCAAGGATTGCATAAATAAATAAATAAATAAATAAATAAATAAATAAATAACTATTACGTAACTGAGAGCTCGTGAGAACGGTGAGGTACTCCATCTATGCACAGTGGCTATCTGCCCTAGTCTCCGTGGGGGATGACGTCAGACTAATTTCCAAAATGACCAAAAATAATCGAAACTACCGAAACAACACCAGAACTATCAAAAAACACAGAATAACAATATAGATAGTATCTCGGTAGCTGCGTGTTAAGGATTTTTCTGCGTTTCCAAATTGTTCAGATTTTTCGGATTTTTCATATTTTTTGTAACTCAATATTGTCAAATCTTGGTGTTTGGTCAGGGCCTTTTCTGTGTAAATATTGGAGCCAAATCGTACCAATAATTTTCGAGATACCTGGAGATCCAGAATTTGGTCCTATCCGGATCCGGGGTTTTTCATCCGGATTATGGCCAACGACTGCAAGGCAAGTTATTTCGTTGTGTTCAAATCTTTGAGATACGCCATGGAATGTGACTGATGGAACTGACAAAGTGACATGGCGGTTTATTGAGTTGCTAGTTGAAGCTAAAAATACGGATACGGATATTCGAAATAGCAGATATGTTTGGCTTGTAGTAATGTCAGCTTACATCACAATCAAACTGACGTAACGCCGTGAGAAAAATCGAAAAGTTCCCCACAAGTCTGGGGCCTAGTGCACCGTTGTGGCGTTAAATAGGCGTAAAGCAACGTCCGTCGTTAGACCATGTCTTTAGACACGGGCTAACGACGGATGTTGCTATACGACTATTTAACACCACAACGGTGCACTCATCCCCTGATTGGTTTGCAATTAGTTACCTTGAAATCTAGACTCTGGGAATCCAGGTTTCAAATGTTCAAATTGGTTCCAACACGCATAACAATCGGGTGGAGCTTAGCTAGAAATTGGTGGGGCATAGCTATAAATGGATCGCTCTGTTATGATTATTGCAGATGGGTTGCCAGCTCATAACCGATATAGTTAGATAACGCAGCGTACTAGGCCGTTGCTGGGCCGATACCGTGCCCAGTCAGCTGCGTTATCATGGTATGTTACGGACATTTGCCTCAAATTCTTCAAGAAAATTTCATTTTTTTTCATTGAAAATATCAATTCTCAGCCCAAGAGATGAATATTTTTGACTGTTGGTAAATTTTCAAAACATAGGCTTCTTTTGATTATCAGATGAACACCCCTCCAGACAAGAGGCTCCCTTGGCCTGCCTGGCCATTTTAAGATTAAGTTCGCACAAGATGGGTTAAGGCGGAATTTTACGTATGTACCTGAGTTTGAGATGCGTGCGTTCTCGAATGATCTGCCTTTTTAGTGCGTTTTCGAAAATTCGTCAAAGTATAGAGGTATGGATTAACAGCCCCATTTATAGGCAATATTAGCACAGCGAGAAATGCCACAGTATCAGCATTCAGAGTGACGTCGATATATGCACCCAGGATAGAAATTAGAATTGGCATCCAGCAAATAAGGTCAATGATAACAATCAGGAAGAGTATACGAGCCATTTTTATCTCAAATTCTGTGGAGGCCATGCCACTATGCTTTCGTGACTTTCGGATGCTGCGAAACATGATAATATATGCTACAATCAAGTAAATACACGCTATGGTATCAGGGACAATGATCATTGCCAGAGTATATTGCCAACCTGGAGGTAGAAGTGATGAAAAGTTATATGGCATGCATACAGAATTACGCTCATAAGAGTCTCCGAAATATGTGTATACAGAAAATGATAGAGCGCATACGAGAAGAGTGAAACCCCAGCCCGTAGCACACACAATCCATGTGCTATTCCTACTGAGAGACTTTGGAGAAAGTGGATACACAATTTTCCAAAAACGATCTGTTGTGATACAGACGAGTAGAAACAGTGACATTTGCGAAGATAAGGTTGCTAAAAAGCCAATAATTTTACATGCGACACCCTCGCGCCAGGCCACGTCGTGTATTATATACTCGCCTCTATAGTGAAGGTCAAACGATGCCAGGATAACAAGATATACACCTATTAAAAGATCGGACATAGCGAGATTGCAGGTAAACACAAGGCCTATTGAATCAATGCCCGATACGAGTCGCCAAATAATAACAATAATGTTTCCAGAAATGGACAGAACGCCAGTTATCCATATTGTAATTTGAAGAAAACTGTTCCCCATTAAATTATTACAGGTTGAAAATATGTCTTTGTTGGGCAAGCAGTTATGTGCATTTACCGCAAAGCAACAGAATCTAAACGAGCTTGTAGACAGCTGACCAGCTTGTATTTCTTCAAAAACCTCCGGTGGTACGTTCTTGAGCGAATTTCCTGCTAAAGTTACTGACTCCAGATTTTGCAGATAAGCAAACGCACCAGTTTCTATGTACTCGATACTATTGAAAGAAAGGTCGAGATCCTTAAGACTGGTTAATCCACGAAAGGCTGATGTCTGAATTATTTTAATAACAGATCTGCTAATATTTAGCTGAGGCAATTGACCAAGACCTTGGAATGTGTTTGTGTAGATAATTTTAAGTGGATTTCCCCTGATGTCCAAATGCACAAGTTGAGCCAGATTCCTGAACGTCCCTGCACTAAAGTATGCAATGTTGTTATCTTTCAAATACAATTTCAGTAAATTGTGCTGCACTTTGAAAATGTCGATGGGTAACAAAGCCAATTTATTGTTGCTTAGGTTCAGAATGGCAAGATATGGAAAACGGAAGAAAGTTGAATTATCAATTTCCACAGAGTTATGTTCTAAGATAATTACCCTAGCATCCTGCTGGATCCTCGGCAAATCTGTTATGTTACTTGAGCTGCAATTAAATACAAAGCCATGGCAGTGACACTCTGAAGGGCATTGCCAGATATACCTATAGTTCATGTCACTCTGATCTGAAGGGCAGTCTCATTTACTATTACTGACATCAATGGCCAATAAACAGTTCATTCTTCTGCCACAGCGTAGTAGCCCTGGACATACATAGCTACCACAGTTCACTTCGTCTTCTCCATTCATACAATCCCAGGTACCATTACACAATTTTCTAATAGGTAAGCAATATGATGTTGTGCATTTAAAGTACCCCCATGGACAGACAAACTTTTCACAATGGAGTAAGTGAGACAAATCGCGGCAATTGTCAGCATCAGTATCTCCATATATGCACAGCTCAGTTCGATGAAAGAAGTTAGCCGTATCAGATGTGCATCGTGTTTCCAGCTCAATTGCAATCAGGGTTGTTTGATTTAAATCAAATGATTAAAATCAGTGATTTAAATCATGATTAAAATCAGTCCAAAAAAATCATGATGCGATTTTTTTAAAAGTCAGTGTTTTTTTAATAAAATCATCATATTGTATTACTTGCTTTATTTCATCTGTATACACCCAATAACCTTTAAAAACTGTTGTTTTGACCTTGCCTCACAGTTGTTTTATAGGTGTTGCTTCTGTCCCTGATACTATAACCCCATTATCCCCATTTACTGCCCAGACTTTGCTAGATTATCAAAACATTCAGGCTAACTCCTTTCTCTGACTTTGATAAACAATGTATGTAAACTGATGGACATTGATGGATAAAAAAACATAGACAGCACTCGTGTAAGAGAGATCTGGTTTACATGCAGCCAGGTTAAGAAAACACATTGAATCCCACAGTACATATAAGCAAATAGAATGTTTCTTAACTCATCATTTGTTCAAAATAAGTTAAGATGCCTGGAAGAAAGCAAGATCACATTTGGATGTACTTTGATAAGGATGTTGAGATTGGTAAATCTGGTTGTAAGGCTAAGTGTAAAGAATGTGGCAAATCTATGCAAGGCATAGTAGCACGTATGAAGCAGCATCATAGTGAATGTAAGACTGATACACAAGATACACCAGCAATAACAGTCTCTACGCCTAGGAAGCGCCCTGCCCCAGAGGCAGGGGAGTCATCACCGTTGTGTACGCCTACCAAGAGAACCAAAATCAGTGCAGGTAAGAGAATATAATATTTTGTGAATAAAAATTTAACTGACAAACAGACTGATAATCTGACCGACAGACCACACACTAACTCAGCCTAACTCTTGACCAAGTAATTAAAACTGATTAATAGCTAATCCTTCAGTTACAGTCTATATGTTTTCTACAGTTAAATAATTTTGCAAACAAATACACTGCCTTATTTAAAAATAAATTAAATAAACAAGGCAATCAAAGGGTTACCACCTTAGTTAGTCTATTACTGTGAGATCTTTATAGGACAGCAGTGTTGTTCAAGAGCAGACCCCTTTATTGATTGTGTGAGGTGATAACACCTGTGGTGTTACATAACAGTTAAGCAGTCAGGTAGTTAATTGGCTTAATTTGGACACATTAACCTTATCACTGCATAGTACTGTAATTTTAATCCCAAATTCCTAAAAAGATTTATGTCAGAAAACTATAGTGAGACTCATCTAAAAACTACTAAATATTTTGAAAACAATTTGACTGAAACTTCTTGGTGAGTAAATCACCAACAACTTTCAGTCAAATTGTTTTCACACTATTTAGCAGGTTTTGAGTAATGCAGCTTGAAACTATTCTCAAGTAGCTCAGAGCAGTCAGCCAGTTAACCCGTAGCACACTAATGTCAACATTATCCCACATGTGTCTACCTTTCCTGGCTGAAACAGTAATATTGCTAAATTAATAACTAAAAAAATTTACTTGAATATTTTGAAAACAATTTGACTGAAACTTCTTGGTGAATAAATCACCAACAACTTTGAGTTATATTGTTTTCACACTATTTAGCAGGTTTTGAGTAATGCAGCTTGAAACTATTCTCAAGTAGCTCAGAGCAGTCAGCCAGTTAACCCTTAGCACACTAATGTCAACATTATCCCACATGTGTCTACCTTTCCTGGCTGATACAGTAATATTTTATTTTGCAGGTCTAGACCACTATGTTTTGAGAACATCCCAAATTGAGAAAGACGCCATCGATGAGCAAGTCGGTCGCTACGTGTACGCTACTAACACACCATTCTCTGCAGTCACACATCCAGAGTTCATTAAACTAGTCCAGATGCTGAGACCAGGCTACTGCCCACCAAGTCGGTATGAAGTAGCCGGTAGTTTACTGGACAAGGTTCAGCAGTCACTGCAGGATGAGTGTAAAGAAAGGCTTGAAGGCAAGACTGTCTCCATGTGTTTAGATGGTTGGAGTAATATACATAATGAACCTGTAGTTTGTGTCTCTGTAACCACTTCGGATGGTGATTCCTATCTTACTGAGACTGTGGATACGTCAGGCCACAGTCACACTGCTGAGTACATGAAACAGGTTGCTAGTAGTGCTATTAAACATTGCGAAGAACAGTTTAAATGTAACATAGGTAGCATTGTAACTGACAATGCGGCTAACATGCGTAAGATGCGTGAAGAACTGAAGAAAGACCACAAAGACATTATTGCCCATGGATGTTCAGCCCACCTCATGAACCTACTTGCTCATGACATAGAGATCAAGGGTGTTAAGGAACACGTCACACAGATTGTGAAGTACTTTCGCAATACACATTTACCAGCAGCATGGTACAAGGCAGAGGGAGGCAAGCGACTCGTCCTACCACAAGATGTCCGCTGGAATACGCTAGCTGACTGCCTTCAGTGCTACCTGGATAACTGGTCCATCATTTTGAAAGTGTGTGAGGAAAATAGGGATAGTATAGACACAAATGTGGCTAGTAAAGTGCAAAATATTGGGATAAAGAGACAAGCAGAGGACTATTTGAGGCTCCTTAAGCCAATCTCCATTGCCCTGGATATAGTACAGAGTGATAGCTGTTTTCTCAGTGATGCAGTTAGTGTATGGAAGAAGTTGGAAAAAGACTTTGAAGAAGGAGGGGTATCATTAAGCATTATGAAGAAGTTCCACGAACGATGTAAGCAGGCACTCACTCCTGCCCACTATCTCGCCTATATTTTGGATCCGCGTACTGCTGGTAAAGGATTGTCTACCAAGGAAACTGACAGTGTGATGGAGTATGTGTCTGTGTCATCCCCAGACATGATACCTATAATCATGAACTACCGGGCCAGAGCAGATCCATTTAAGGATTACTTGTTTAGTTCATCTGTTCTGGAATCTGTGTCTCCCTTTGCCTGGTGGAAATCTCTATCAGACAGAGTCAGTGACCATGTGCTAAACATGATATATGCAATACTTGGTGCTACTGCCTCTAGTGCAGGTGTTGAGAGAATATTCTCAACTTTTGGTTTTGTGCATTCAAGTGAGAAACCGTCTTGGTACTGAGAAAGCTGGCAAGCTTGTTTTTGTTTACAAGTTACTTAACAAATGAATCATCATATACATGTATAACTATATTGATCTGATTTGAAATAAATTAATTAAATTGACTTAAAATTGCATATCTTATCATTAATTAGTAATATAAAAAACATGGTTATAAAAATCTGATTTAAATCAAAAAAATCGATTAAAATAAAAAAAATCCGATTTTTTTGATTTTTATAAAAAAAATCATGATTTTTATCAACCCTGATTGCAATTACTCTAAGTTGTTTAGTATCTGAGGCATCAGGACAGTCGGCAACCGTATCATCCGCTAGTACACGTGCCATACAATGACAAGAAGAACAAAAGAAAGCTCTCGGCTGAACGCAAACATCTGAATTACAATTGTCTTCATCAGACTGGACAATGCAGTCGTAGATCCCATCACAGACCTGCCTTTGTCATACACATTGTTTATTTCGTCAAAGACGATTCCCGCCTGATCGACAGGGAGTGAAGTGTTTACAATTCCCTTCATCCTCGCCACCAGGGCAGTCAGTTTGAAAGTCACAAAACTTTGAGATAGGAATTACCGATTTGTCCTTACACTCGAATACCATGTCAGGCGTCCCACAAGCATTCTCGTCTTCTTCTCCAATACAATCAGGATGCCCATCTATACACGTGAACTGATAGTGTTTACAGCGGCTAGCATCAGTCTGTATGTCTTCCTGAGGGCGCATACATAACACATAATTCGGAAGGCATGAAGTCTCGAACTGCTGCTTATATAACATACCTCTAGAGGCTCCGTGTCCTCGGATCTCTGTAATATTCAAACCAAGAAGCTGACTGGTACAGCTTGGCCCTCCAATATCCTCTTCAAAAGCTCTAACAAATTGTGTTCCTACTGTATGACATTTCGTAGATATCTTCCAATGCTGCCCGAGAATACGCTCTCTTGGTAGCTGACCACTAGTCTTTATAGACGCCATTCCACTCTGGTTATGCCAAACCCAAATTGCACCATATCCTGTGGTATGATCCAGCGCTTGTAAATAATCAATCACTAATTCTAAATTATCTGCAGTTACAATGAAAATGGAATTAATCCCACCACAAAGGGAAACTGCTTGTTCAACATTTGCAAAGTTGTGCCCTTTCAACAGTACACATGAATCATTGAGGATATACTAGTTACCTTCCCCGCCCCGCCACGTTATGTGTGTCTGTATCTGGGAGTGTATATATGGTGAGGTATGTTGATTGTTATTAGACTGATCATGAACAAGTATTGGTGTATATTTTGCCGTAGTTGCAACTGATATATTAGTTTCTAATTCAAGATCCGACTCACATATAAAATACTCAACGGCTATTCTTAGACTGTGGTAGTCTTCACAATTTTCCTTTACCCAATTGGTTGAATATTGTGGGTTTCCTATTACCATGATAACACACCGAGTTGCCAGATTGTAAGCGGGCTGGCGTTCAATCGTATCCATACGATTTGATCCAAACGCTTTTACTTAATCCTCTCCAATTCTCAGTGAAAATGGAAGGGTGTTTTCAATTGATCCTCCAAGATACCAATCAGTGAAAATTAGAGGATTGCCATCGGCCCAACGAAACTCATGACACTGTGAAAAAAGCATACGAAACACGTATCATGTCATTTGGGCCATCTAACCGAAGTTTGTATTTTTAATAAGTTAATTCCTTTTGTGTCATCAGCGACTAAAACGCTCTATATGCTACTTATATCAATGGAGGAAGCCCGTTTTAGCTATGATCCGCCCATATCTAGCTAAACTAAATCCATGTTTTGCCCGTGTTGGGCTCAATCGATCACTACACTCTCTGAATCTCAATTTTCAGACAACTATACAGGGAAGCAGTTGACTACTTTGAAACTAATTTGGCTGGGTCCTTAGCAACAGGACCCCAACAGCGCCTAGTCAAATTAGGTTTAAAATATTCAACAGAATGTTTATTAAATAATAAAGACATACACTTCGTACAACGTGACTAACTAAATCGAGTCATTCATGCGTAATGGGGGATTCCACCTTGTCCATCAATCATATGATGTCATAATCAACTACGTCACGACACACATAATTGATGACGGACTTGTTGAACGAATGGTATGTCTTTACCATTTAATAAACATGCTGCTGAATATTTTGAAACTAATTTCACTTGACGCTATAGGCAGCAACAGCACCCCGTCAATCAATTTACCTTTCCAGAGTACCCACCCGTCATATGACGTCATAATGAACTGCGCGATGTGTAGAATGGCATCATAATGAATAACGTCATGAATAATGTCGATAAGCACGTCAGGAACGCATATTTGAAGACAGTCTATGCGTTGTTGTACATATTGTTTGCTTTTACTATTTAATAAATATGTTGACTATTTTGAAACTAATTTGACTGGGCGCTGTTGCTGCCATATGCAGCAACAGCACCCAGTCAAATTAGTTACAAAATAGTCAACAGCTTCCCTATATAGTTTACAGGAAATTGATAGCTAGGGCATTCAGGGATCGATCAATCCCAACACGGCGGGGTGCGGGTGGAGCTTAGCTAATGATGGGCGGGGCATAGCTAAAAATGGAAAGGGCCATTCAACAGCTTACCAGTATAGTTTTCTGGAAATTGATAGTCAGGTAGTTCAGAGATCGATCGATTCCAGCAAGGGAAAAACGTGTGGGTGGAGCTTAGCTAGATATGGGCGGGGCATAGCTAAAACTGTATTCCTCCATTCTCTGTCATGAATGAATCATGTAGACACACACGTAAACCCTTAACTCGTTTGTCAAATAGAAGTGGGCGAAGAACTATGCCTGGTATGTTAAATTGAAGTTATTATCATAACAAATTTGTTGATAGAAAACCTTCAGGCGCACTTCAGTTGTATTCAGATAGCACTAGATCGAACAATCATGGACCGGTGTCAGTGTGGTGGAGTGTGGCGGTGGGCGGGCTGGTGGTCGGCTGGATGTTGGTTGGGACACGATCAGAGGTGTAGAATTAGAATAATAATTTGGGGGGGGGGGCTGATTTGGGGGAGGGGCCACGAGACTCTAATGAAGGCAACAGACCAATCAAACTCTACACATCGGAAGAGTTAGAAGAGGAAAAGAAAAATATTTAGTCCTTTTCACAGCTATATAAGATCGAAGCAGTTTGCTAGCACATCACTCAACCATTTAATCACCATAGCTTTAACCTCTCTCTCTCTCTCTCTCTCTCTCTCTCTCTTGCGAGCTTGATTGTTAAACTTAGAATATTTAAATAGAATTTCTTAAACCACATTGCTGTACTGTACGACCCTTGGCATCTTATTAAATTACCTATACATTCTTCTAATTTATCATTTAATATACAAAGGTGTAAAGTTAGTTCAATAAGTTATATTTAATCACGTGAAGCTGTCCGCGTAGTTGTTCTTACAGATAATTACAGATAGACTCAGTGTTGGAGAATGAGGCAACATATGTCATGCATTTTCAGCTTCTGATTTTGATGCTTACCATTGGGTCAAACGCCCGACATGTCTAGTCGCTATTAGAGCTGGTAATAAAAAAAGGTGGGCTCTCACCAGCGCTCTTCACTTGCTACCTAGCCGCACCTCTATCATGGGATCGAGAACGCTACACCAAAAATAAAAAAATCCTATCTCAATGATAAGTATGCTGCTAAAGAGGGAGTATGTAGAGGATGTTGGCTTTATCCATGAGGAAATGTCCCCCTGATGCACTGCTTCCAATCAGTTCAGAGCGGCTCAAAGCTGCAACCTCTTCGTGAATGAAGGCAAGACAGAGTTCACTCACGTATACCTATCCGATACCACACACATGACCGATAACGGTACCCTCATCGGGGCACTGAGAGGTGGAGGCAGATCAGAATCTTAGATCCCCTCCTCTGCAGCACTACCGACACCGGAACTCGCTGTGGTTCAGGAAGTATCGCCTTCCAATCATTTTGGAAACTGTAGATTCTTGGCTCTAATATCCCAATGGAAGTCAAACTAACTATGTGATGCTACAAGTGTTTCCATAATGCTGTATAATTGCAACAGATGGACAGCTCCAAAAGCCATCTTGAACCAAAATGTTGCATGCCACTACAAACATCTGTGAGCCATTACATATTATCACAGGTCACACTGCCTAATACCACATGCAGTATTCGACAAACTGTGTGACACAGAACAACTATATGCGAGGGTAGCACAATAACCATGGTCTATGTTCGGACACTTTCCTCGAATGCTAGAAAAAAACGCCTGATCAGAAAGTCAGAAAATGTGCAGTAGTAGGTGCGCATGCGTATCAGTCACGTAAATGAGACTACACCATCAGCTTGCTAAGTGTTTTGCGATCAGACATCAAGGAATGTAATCTAGGATCACTAGAGACGAGAAAGAACCTTAACGAGCTGAAGACGCTCGATGTGGACACGCCACGGTGGAGAATGTTGAAGAAAACTGATTGCAGTTGAAAGAAGTTTTCACTTCTCGAGCTGCGTAGCACAGTCACTCATCGTTGTCGTCGTCGTCGTCGCTGCCGCCGCCGCCACCAGCAGCAGAGACCACTAATTCTTTAGTAGAAGCCTGTAGTTCTTCAAGATGTTCTGTTCAATCATTGGCAATGATTTGACCTTGATTTGAAAAGATGATGTTTTATGTGAACAGAAAGTAGAACGATATTAGCAATAGTGACTACACTAAGGAAAGCAAGAATGGTGCAAGCATTGCTTTGCAATACATGTCCCCTACCTGGTGATATAAAGCTTCGGAGATTGACCGTCGAAAACGCCATTGAAACTGACAGGAACGATTGAGCCTTAAACTTAATCTGTAACTTCATACCACGCAATGTACCAATTTTCAGTTGAATATCCTGAAGGAGTGCGAAAATGTTTGGACAACTGATATTTTTCGTATTTCGTAAGATGAAACGGGGCATACTCCCATCAAAATTTAATGGATGGACAGACAGATGGACAGTTAGACGTACGGACGGATGGACAGACGGAGAGCAAACCTATAGTTCCCCCCTCCAGGTTTTACCATTAGGTG
This sequence comes from Chaetoderma sp. LZ-2023a, assembly GCA_034401795.1. NCBI lineage: Eukaryota > Metazoa > Mollusca > Caudofoveata > Chaetodermatida > Chaetodermatidae > Chaetoderma > Chaetoderma sp. LZ-2023a. Next base: position 111,105 of record JAVVLW010000099.1, on the reverse strand, counting down.
ACTAATAATATTTAAAATAACGATAGCATGCGTGCCACCACCACCACCACCACCACCACCAGCGCCATTACCGCCATTACAGCCAACAACAACGACGACGATATCCAGTAGGTACAATGGAAGCTGATTGAATACATATCATAAGCAATTATATTTAAAAATGTTATTTAAGATATCATAATTTAAGAGCGGAAATTTAAGTAAACGTGACATGGAAACAATTCAATAATTATTGAAAAACCCCAGTCAACAGTAAGCAACAAACACAGTTTATTTATGATAATAACAGTAAAATGAAATTTAAAAAATTTGGCAAAACCTACATTTATACATTGTTGCCAGTTTTTCGAGAGTGTTCTAAGACTTATAGGTTTGTTAGGTGATGATACACTTCTAGGTCCACCTTATTTTAGCCACTTACCCCTCAAGGCACTTACACATGACACAGATTGAGTATCTTGAAACAAATTTCACTGGACAACACCTTACATATCATACATAATGTGCAATTTCCGGGCGCTAATGGTCAAAGTGTTAAGCGATTTTGAGACAAAAAACAACAAACAATGACAGAATAAAAACACAATAATAAACTAAGACAAAAATAGGCTATTTAAACTTATTAAGCCTTAATAAGCCTATAATCCAAGTTACGCAATAACATGACTCACATAATTTCTTCAAACACAAACGTCAATGAAATAAGAATTCCACCCATGCAAAAGCTGTGGATGATGGTACGTTGGTAAATAACGGTAAATGAGAAGTGAGGTAGTGTCACACAAAAACAAACAGGAAACAATAACATCATAATGGATGAATCCGAGCTGTCAGTCAGGTATATGCCATCGTAATCAATTACGTCACATGTAGGCTGACGTAATAATCACATTAGACAGAACGACTCCGTCATTAGCCTAGAATGACTGTATACTCTTTTCAATCCTGGAACGTCAGTTGTATGAATTGTATAACTTTACTACTTAATAAACATTATGTTGAATATTTTGAAAATAATTTGATTGGGCGATCTTGCTGCCATAGGCAGCAACAGCCACCAGTCAAATTAGTTTCAAAATATTCAACAGGCAAGCTAAGTTACAATGAAATTCTGGGAATTCAGGAATTTTAAGTATATAAATCTTAGCTAGAGATGGACGGGGATTGCAGCTAAACGTGGATTCACCCATTATAAATAAAAAGGCACAGATATGTTTATTATAAATAAATGTACATTACCACGGGTGCATCTGTAAGGCCTATAGCAAATGTCATTCTGTCAGGCTTGTCGCATCTGTAGCAAAGATAGGTAGCATCTGTAAGGCCTATAGCAAATGTCATTCTGTCAGGCTTGTCGCATCTGTAGCAAAGATAGGTAGCATCTGTAAGGCCTATAGCAAATGTCATTCTGTCAGGCTTGTCGCATCTGTAGCAAAGATAGGTATAAATTATATTGCATATGTTATGGTACTTCGGTATAGCGCATGTTACTGGGCCAATGCCAGCCCAGTAACCTGCATTATCAGGCTTTTTAAATCTATTTGTCCGCTAAATAGTTTATTATTGTTCTACAATGGTAATCTATGCATTTCTGGGAATAAATATCAGCCATCAGTTGAATGTGAAATTATAATATTTTACCTATATTACACTAAAATAAATGCTCTCTGTAAAACAGGAGAGGTAAACTAGCATACCAGAATATGTGTTGAAGAAGATCAAACTTTAAGAACGTATTTAGCATCAACGTTTCTGTACACGTATTCCTTCAAAATTTCAAAATAAATGAATCTTTCAAATCAATTACATCAGTATGCTTAAATGAGACTCGGCGGGAAAGTGGTAGTGGTGTAATGGGGTGTGGGTTTGTGGGTACCCTATGACCTCTTATCATTACGTGTTTCTTCAACCTATTGCCTACGACATTTGAACATTTATCAATCAAAAAACTTCATGGGTTAGTTTCCTGTTTAGATTCTTTATACCAGATCGCGGTCACCTTTAGTTATAGCCTATTACTATTTCCATAAATTAACCACCCGTCTAATATTTTAGACAATATGCTGTCGAAGGTACTTGGTCATAATTTAACCCTGGATGGCATTACCTTCTTAATGGTGTCGTCGTTGTCGTCGTCGTCGTTACCTTACCTCCACACAGTTCCTAGTGCAAGATTCAATGGACCTTTCCGGTTTTCTTTGAGATGTGATGACGGTCTATAGGGAACCCTTTGTGACGTAATGATTGTGACGTCATCATGCACGCGCTGAGCTGATTATGACGTCATACGAGGTCAGATGATGGATGGATACTCTGGAAAGGTGAATTGACCAAGCTCTTCTCTAAGGGGTTAATGGTGTCGTCGTCGGCGTCGGCGTCGTCGTCGTCGTTGTTACCTTACCTCCACACAGTTCCTAGTGCAAGCTTCAATTGATCAAGCTCTTCTATGGAGTTAATGCTAACACGGTATCCTGGTATAGACAGATTCTGCCATTTCTCGTTATTGGTTTTATAGTTAGAATAGTTTCGACGCCGAGTATATCGCTTTTGGTTTATATAAATAGCATCTTCTGAGGCATTGTATTTTGGCAACTTATACTTTTCAAGAGAATAATGTGCAGTAAGAACGTCTTTACTATCAGGAATTCTGTGTTTGAAGGATAAGATCAAACAAAACGCCCCAATTGTTTTATATTCATAGTCCCATACTCCGGATTCTATGGCCACGTCAAACGGCAAGTGATCAACTGATATTTGTGAGTTGGCTTCACAAGGGTAGTCGAAGAATTCGTCTCTTTAATTGCAAACCCTTAAATATCTCTCTATATATTCTGAAGTAATGCAGTTTCTCACTAATCATATGTCCTCGGTGTATTTTCCAGATGCAGGGTTTCTCTAAGGCATTATTATTGAACACGGGAAGCAACTCTATGCTTCCACAATCAGTAGACAACCCTTAACTTGTACACGACGTGCTGCACGGACATGCGCTAACAGCTTCACCTTTCTGGAACTTCGCAAGTGACCATGAAAAGTCACCAATTAATGACCCATTCTCAGCATTCTCACATACTTCAGAGACGTATTGCTTTGATCAGAATCTGTTCACTACTGAGTAAATGCACATTTGAAATGACTTGTTTTGAATGAACGCGAAACGGGTTTGGCGGACGATCGACATGTAGATTATGGATGGATATTACGGCACAATCATCATCAATAAACACACCATTTTCATTGAAGAATACATGGTATGATGGCACCGGTGGTTGTTCAGACGGGTGGCCCGGTTGGTGGTTCTTATGGGGGGATTTAGCTCGCCACCGTCTCAACCCGCGTACCGACCGGGATCTTCCTTCTAGCGGAGATGGGTGGAATGGATGACACAGTGCTGTATTCTATTAATGATGACTCGTTTACTGAACTTTCTTAATCCTATAGTCACATGTCGCTTACCTATTCTACTTAACTACAATCGATTCCTAAGAGAGAAGTATTATAATCAAATATAACAAAGTTAACCTTAAGTACGTCTCTGTAACTGACCAGTCAGCTAACTACATAGCTGACAATCTCACTACTCACTACCCGTCACTATCGGTCAGAGACCGCTGTGGAAGTCCGTAACCGTAATAATAATAATAATAATAATAATAATAATAATCTTTATTTCAAGAGGGTACATCGTCAGTGGCCTGATGTTCCCGAGGCCCTCAAAACATAAACACTGTACAATAATATATAATTATATACACGCCAGGTATGTACAAATAGACATGTTGTAGATATCGGATTGTCTAGCGGGAGTCATGACCCGAGGGACATCTTTATATTTGCAAGTAAGACCTTAGTAGAAATTATTATCTTTTGAAAATACCAGTGGGTCTTGAAGATACCAGGTGAGCTGGAGGAGGGATAAAATCGTATGATGGACAGAAAGTAGTAGATGTTTGCACTGGGTGACTGGATGACGTCTCCGGTAATGAAGCGGATACGAAACTAGTATAGAGACTAAGAGTAGGGATAATGAGCGAAATAACAACGAACCGACTGACCGAATCTCGATAGAAAGCACAACAACACCAGCTGGTGATGAGCTCATATAGCTCCAGTGCTATTAACCTTCCTAAATTACAGGCATAGGCCTAAAAGCGAGGAAGAGGACATGGACAGAATAGAGTAAAAAACATAACATCCTGTTGGGAACAAATTTGTATATCAACTATGCGTCGATCAGACATGGCAGGCTAATTATCAGAAATAAGTAATTGTTGATAGAAACCGACATCGCATCAAAGCAGAACCGGCACGAACCAGTTGGACCACGTGCAGTGTGGTATCGTTTCCGGAAGTAGTTTTGGGCATGGGAAACGTCATAAACAGGGAATGGCGGAGGGATTTATGAACGCGGTAAGAGGTACTCCGAGAGTATAAATGAAGCACTTTGACGTTTTAGGGGGAGGGAAACTTGTCATGAGATAGGCTCTGGTCGAAATTATTGTAGTAAGCAGGAACGGTGCGGGACTAGTTAGGATATCAGATCAGATAGACTGAGAGTAATCCTTTTAGTATAGAATTGAATAGAAATATTAGGGTTCGATAGTAGTTACAAGTATTCAAATTCATATAAATATTATTCGTAATTGATGAAAGTAAAATTCATCTTTGTTAGTAAATGTACAGTTAAGATTTAGTATTAAAGTCATCACCTTGATATACCTCAAGGCAATAGTTTGTTGTACATCTTAATTCTGGAGCATACGGAAGACCACCGTATCTTACCTCATACTTCTAAGAGTTAGTCAGATCAGGCCCGGATATCTTATACAAATATCGTACAGTACATCCAGTTACGAGGCGAGCAGATATCTGTCTTTGGTGTTTTGGGTAACGAGAGTTGTCGCAGCAACTTAACATACAAACTTTACGCAAAACAGGAAGACGTCACAATCGGTTAGAGCAGATAATCATTCTGTAGCATCATCAAAGAAAGATAGAGAAGTGAAAATCTTCAATGTGTACAATAAATGCACTTACACGCACGCATGCACGCACTCGCTGAGACACGCAGGCGGGCGGGCAGGCAGTAAGGCAGGCAGGCAGGCAAACATGTAGGGAGGTAGACAGGCAGACTTATACTAGTTGCGAGTCTCTTCAAGGTAACAGGTAAGCTGTTAAAATATTTTGGGAAACTAATTTGACCGGACGCTGTAGCTACCTAAGGCCGCATCTGCCTCCAGCCATATTAGCCCCAAAATATTAAACAGAATATTTATTAAATCATACATGTTCAAGTTCACTTTATATAAATGTACATAACGACTGTGGTGGTAGAGTATTTGCAGTACAGTAATAATTACATGTGTGTAATATTCATAATTCTATGATTCGGTAGTAGTAGTAGTAGTAGTAGTAGTAGTAGTAGTAGTAGTAGTAGTAGCAGTAGCAGTAGTAGCAGCAGTTGTAGTAGTAGCAGCAGCAACAGCGGCGGCGGCGTTTGGCGGCAGCGGTGGTAGTAGCAGCAGTAGCAGTAGTAGTAGTAGGAGTAGCGATTGTAATAGTAAGTCATTATTTTTTTTCATCCTAGCCCTTAATTATCGTATTATAATTGTCCCAAAGGAAAGCCTGGCACGTGTCTAAGACCATTGTGAATCCCAAAGCGTTTTCGTCTCTTCAGATGACCAAAACTTTATCTCCAAGGCAGATGTGGCAATGAAACGAAGAAGAACAGATTATTATTATTATTATTATTATTATTATTTTTATTATTATTATTAGATGTTCATCTATCTTGTATGTTTGATGTGAATGACCTAAGTGTTGACGAATGCTTAGTATTTATTGGTACAGAATTCCACATTTGCGTTGCCATGTATGTGAAACTGTACCTCCCTTAATCTGTTCTTATTTTTGGAGGCTTTAATAGACTGTTCGTCTTCGACCGTAAATGTCGAGAATACGTGTCTTCTACCAGCGTAAACATGTCTTTCATGTAGATAGGTGCAAGGCCGTTTAATGATTTATATGTCATGATATTGGTCTTAATTGACATTCTCCGAGTTAATGTTGTCCAGTTCAATGTTTCGTACATTTCTTGTGATGGGGTCCTATAGGGTACTTCTAATATTATTCTAGCTGCACGTTTTTGTAATTTTTCAAGCTTATTTAGCAATGTAGGAGTACCGGCATAATACACAAGACAACAGTAATCTATATGGGAAAGGATATATGCCTTATAAAACAGGTTTCGTTCTCAAACATTCATATATTTCTTATTTTTCTTTAGCATAGAAATAAGTGAAGCGATCGTGTTACAAATTTTGCTAATGTGCTGTTGCCATGAAAGGTTGTCATTAATATATAAGCCTAAAAGTTTTGCTTCATTTACTATTTCTAACTCGCCATTATACATCGGTATCTTCATTTCTTCATGGTTAATCTGCTTTCGTTTGTTTGCACTGCTTATCATTAATAGTTTAGTTTTCTCCGTATTTACAACCATTTTATTATTTTGACACCAATTCTGTATCAAAGCCATATCATAAGTTAGTTGTTCTTTTATCTTTGGCAAACTGTCAAAATTACAGTGCATAGTCGTATCATCACAATACATGTCAATGTTACTATTTACACCCATATGAAGATCGTTTACATATAATATAAACAAGAGTGGTCCCAACACCGAACCTTGCGGTACACCTACACTTGCCGGTAAATGATCAGACACCTTATCAGAAATGGCCACATACTGATATCTATTTTCTAAATAAGATGAAAACCACTTTAGCGTTAACGAATCAAATTTATAAATACCTAACTTTTCTAACAATATACTATGATTAACTAAGTCGAATGCTTTCTTAAAATCTATTAAAATAGCGCCTACAAACTCACCATTATCTATTGCAAATCGCCATTTTTCTACTAATTTAAGTAATGCAGTCTCGCATAAATGTTTTGGCCTGAATCCTGACTGCGCGTCATTCAGTAAATCATAATTATTTAGGAATTTGTACAACTGATTGTGAACATGTCGTTCAATAATTTTGGACAGAATCGGTAAAATAGATATGGGTCTATAATTACTAATATCTCCTTTGTTGTCTGATTTGAATAACGGTTTTACCTTTGCGCACTTCCACACTGTCGGAAACACGCCCGTATCGATGCTTATATTAATAATACGTGTTATTGATGGCGCTATGACTGGTGCTGCTAATTTGAGGAAATGTGCATTCACCCCGTCAAAACCGGCAGACTTATTTGTTTTTAGGCGGCTAGGTTCATCGTAGACGTAATTTACTGTTATTCTCGGGATTTTGAATTTAATTTCGCTTGGGACTTTATTTCTAACGTACGTTTTAAGGTCATTTGATATTGCGTGGGAGTGTGTATTTATGGAATTTGCTAGATTAACGGCAACAGTAGTGAAATATTGATTAAACATTTCGCAGTGTTTTTCCATGTCTCTAATTTCATTTCCATCAATATCGTGCAAAACCAATGGCATTTTGTTCGCTTTTGGATTGATGCTTTTCATAATGTTCCATATATTCGAAGGATTCTTTTTATTTTCAACCAACGCTGTGCTGAAGTAGTTTTGCTTAGCACGTTCAATTAACGACATTACTTTATGTTTAAACTCTTTGTATTTAATCATGTTCTTAACCCTTTTATAGTAATCTCTGTCTTTAATTGCTTTTAAAATGTCATCGTTTATCCACCCAGGCTGGCAGAAACGTTTGACTCTACGTTCGATAATAGGAGCGTGATTATTTAAAATATCTATGAATGCGTCCTGCCATATTTGTAGAGCTTCATTAGGATCATTTAGCAAATCCATTATCTCCCAATTATATTCAGACAATGTTTGAAGAAATTTCTGATTGTCAAACTTCTTCTTGCATCTATATTTTATAGAATGGTGATTGTGCGATTTTTGCCTAAGATTCTGACGCATACCAAAAACGGGAGAATGGTCGCTTGACGCAAAATCGCCTACGCTTACTGACGTAAATTTTGTTTGCTCTGTAACGTATATATGATCTATTAGCGTAGCTGTTTTTTCGGTTATTCTAGTCGCAGTTTTTTCTAATTGTTCAAGATGAAATATTTCCATTACTGATTGCCATTTCTGCGCGATAGGTTTGAGAAAATTAATATTGAAGTCGCCTATGAGAATGATATCCGCATTCTCTGAATATGCCGGCTCTAGCAAAGCTTCAAACTCGTCTATCCAGCTTGTAGTGGAATCCGGGGGTCTATAAACGCAACATAATAAAAATGATTTCGTTTTATAGGGCGTAACCTCAATCCATAATGCTTCTATATTCAGAGTTTCTAGATCAAGTCTCCTACGATGGGACTGATTTTCGGCTATGTAGGTCACGATTCCTCCTCCTGCATTATTTATCCTATCTTTTCTCTCAACACTATAACCGTGAATATCAATTTGATTATCCGTAACAACACTACTTATACATGCTTCTGTTATAACAAATATTTCTATTTCCTGTACACTTTTTTCCATTATTATTTTTAATTGGCTTATTTTAGGCATTAAATGCTGTATATTTAAGTGTCCAATACGTATACCCTTTCCCGTTAGATTAAATGACGTAATATCATACTGCCTCACGCGTCTGATAAACCTTTTGCTGCAAACCCACTGCTCAGCGGCAGTCTTAATACTGGCATGCGTATATAGAGCGTTACCATCTTTAATTTTACAATATTGTATATCGATACAATTTAATTTAGTCATATTATTATTATTATTATTATTATTTTTATTGCCAATATCATCATAATAATTATCATCATCATCATCATCATCATCAGCAGCAGCGGCGGTAGCAGCAGCCGCAGCAGTAGTAGTAGAAGCAGTAGCAGCAGTAGTAGCAGCCGTAGCAGTATTAGGAGATGGTGCATCCTCCTCATCATCATCGTTTTTTATTGTGGTAATGGTGGATGTGGTGGCTGGCATGATTACATTATTTGTAACCATGACGCGGCTACGTACATCGTCAAGCGATAAGGAAGGAACAGGTGTGTACTCATCAACAACGGCAACAAATGTGTCAATGGTTTCCGCATCCATATTTCCATTAAGATCATTAATAAGTAACTTATCAAAGCTGTTAGAGATAGATACATTGTAAATAATGGCATCATCAACATCATCATCCTTATTATTATTATTATTATTATTATTATTATTATTATTATTTAGAGTTATCCAAATTTGCGTTGCGTCCAGTGTGATCATCACCTCTTTTCCGATAATCCGTAGCTAGCGTTGGCGCTTCTTCTTGGCCGGACCCCTATGCTCTTGGACACCGATTTGCTTTATGACCATGGGCGTTACACACTCGGCATCGGACCGGTTGACCGTGTCGGCACGATGAAAGTCTATAGTTGGGTTCACCGCAGTACTGACATGCAGGCCTTACAATGATCGACACATAGTCGTTTATGCATTGTACCAAGAGACTGGAGCCAGTCATGTTTATATGCAGTTTATCCGCGAAGTAAAGTTCATTGTTAATTCTAGCTGGTGCGTTGTTGGCGTAGAATAGCTCTGACGACTCGATAACGGTGAAATTTAAGAATTGTGCCCGCACTTCCAGATGGCGATTAAAGTTCCGAACGAATTCCTGCCAACGTGGGTTGTCTGCCCGTTGGCACAGTTCACAGACGTACAATTTGCTTTGCGGGGCTAACACATGAAGATCACACACCAGCCCCTCCAATGCTTTGAGAGCGTCACGTATGTCACGTCGGAATTGTTTGTTCTACCCATTACAATACTGTTTTGTAGTGTTGCAGATGCATCGAATATAATACCTCCAATATACGTTCAAGCTTTGCCCCTTTACAGCAGATAACATTAACTGACTGGCTAAGGCCACGTTCATTTATTCCTTTAATAATGGATGAACCTATGATGAGTGTTTGTTTTGTAGGATCTGATAAGCGCCCTTTCGATCGACTAGCACTCGTAATGACGGGAATCTGGTTTTGATCTGTAGATAGTGTGTCATGCTTCAAATGATGGTCGGAATTTGTAGAAATTGCGTCTATATTCTGAGTCTGCTTCTGGCGGATGGATGTGGGGCTCGTGTCCTTCTGTTCTTGTTGTTGATGCAAGTGTTTTGATGTACCCCTATACTCACGTTGTGTTGCATTGATCTGGCGCCTTTCGTGTTTCTGAAGGTGGAGAGGCTCGCCCCCTTCTCGGACATTGACGCGAGGTTTACACATGTCATCACAATTTAACGATTTACGATTCCTGAGTAAAGTGACACTATCGCTAGGCTCAGAGGGCCTCACTGTCTAACTTTATAACTCTAACTCCCCGTCGTCAACATTCGTCCACTCTTAAATATGATGTTGTCGCCATGTCAACAAATGTGTGTGTATTAAGTGATGGAGGGCATGTATGCGCGTGAATGTGTCCTATGAGTATAATTGACTAGTTTGAATAATACTAATTAATGTATATAATACAATCGTAAAGCAACATATTACAACATGGTTACATTGAATTGCAAGAGTTATACTCTGCCCGTGTCCATTCCAACTAATAACTGATTGTTCCATGTAGGGCGTGTCGATTAATAGTCTATGCATATATTTGTCCATTTATTGCTGTACGGCTCGTGGTCTGTCCGTTCTATGTTGTCACGTGTTACTGGGCGTGTCCGTCATTCGGCGTATTCCGGAGTTGTGTCGTCGCGTGTGCGTGTCTGGGCGTGTCTATTGCCAAGCGTATGCGTGCGTTCGTGTGTGCGCGTCCTTGATGCAGATGCGTCCGTGTGTGCGTGTGTCTCTATGTCCGTCCATATGTGTTGGTGTGGCTATATCCCTGTACCATAATACACTATGCGGTGACAGGATCGTTATATGATTCTTGAGCTGCCACCATGTGAATCCGCACTCTGTATATCTGAGGTGTATGCTCAGTAAGGGTGACCATACGGACACCGGGCATTCTCGCTAGTCAGGCTTATATGTTAAAGATAGGTAGAACTAGATATTTGGACATAAAAACTAAACGTTAGGATAGGTTCTAGCAGAAGGACGCATAAATAAAGCGGCAACTACCAATATAGTATCTTTTAACTCACATAAGGTGACGATGTTGAATTCTGAGGAAATCATCCACCTCATCTTCCAGTAATACAACGTGCATCTCAATAACTTATAATTTCACTAGGTTGACACTTTTTACATAGCATAGTTTGAACAGAAGAGTGGCCCCTTTGCCATCTCTCTTCCTCCGCTTCGGCGTTGTAGGCATTTTGCTGTGACGGAGGCTCGACGAGGCAGTTTCCTCTCGCAGCAAATAATATTTGTGTTAGGGATTAATTTAGTTTGTATCAAACTTGCTAAGTAGCCGCGTTAGAACTCTCCTTTGTGGGGATACCTCACTGATTATGTCAATGGCATCGGTGATGTACCTCTGGCGAGGAAAATGTTAGACGATTCACCAACTCAGTCATATGTACATGACTTCTTTCTTATAACAGCAAGCGAGTACCATTGTTTGTTGTTAGTATAACTAATTATGATTCAGATTCAGATTCAGATTTTTTATCTACACCCAGGCCACAATGGCGTATGGGGAATATGAATTTACAGAAATTATAAATGTTATGGCGATCAGACATTATATATCAATTCATAATTACATATTTTGGTATTTATCTATTTATATAACCACTGTTTGAGCTTTCGGTAGTAGTAGTAGTAGTAGTAGTAGTAGTAGTAGTAGTAGTAGTAGTAGTAGTAGTAGTAGTAGTAGTGGTAGTGGTGGTAGTAGTAGTAGCGGTAGCGGTAGCGGCAGTAGCGTAGCAGTAGTAGTAATAGTAGTAGCAGTAGGAGTAGCAGCGGCAGCGGTAGTAGTAGTAGTAGCAGCATTAGCAGTAGCGGTAGCGGCAGCGGTAGCGGTAGTAGTAGTAGTAGTAGTAAGTATGTATGTATTTAATCGTGTCCGGGTGACACAAACCCCCGGAGGCTACATCAGCTGTTTTGCGTTAAAAGATGGTCGTGTGCGCCAGGAATCACTGAACCAAATTGAACACTAATTTAATCAAATACCATAATCTGTTTTCGGATTGGTCTTTGTCAGCACTAAGAGTTTAGACAGTTTAACCTTTTCAACGACCAATCCCTGAAAACAGTACACTCTTTACGATTCATAGTATATTATATTGAATATTTTGAAATAAATATGACTGGAAGCCAGTGCTGCCTAAGGCAGCAATTAGGCAGCAATGGCTTCCAGTCATATTAATTTCAAAATATACAACCGCTTTCGCGTTTGTTTGCCCTGAGATTACGACACGGGGGAATTTAGCGGCGAATGAGTTAATAAATATTAATAGCATTCATTATCGTCGGGCTCGTTTGTTCTATTAACCATTTTACGTCAGCAATCCCGTGATGTCGGCATCAATATAAATCGTTCAATAATGATTTTGAATAACTGTTTCGATACTTTCACTGAGGACTTTGCACAACACACACTTTCAGTTAAAGTTAATTAATTTCAAAATATTCTTGTGAATATTTTAAGCTCTTTGTATGAAGAATGCATTCCACGTGATCTAGGGAGTTGAAAATACAGCTTTTATCTGTAACTGACTAATTAATCCCATCAGTAGTCCATGAACAAATATTTAACAATTAGAAACGGAGCTCCAAAATGTTAAATTCAAACAAACTGTTGACTATTTTAAAACTATGTAGGCTTTAAGATGTTGTCATGGGCAGATTCAGTGGGTGATGGGGTGGGTCGGGGTGTGTGATTGTGGCGATTGCGCCTCCCCTCACTCACCCCTTAAAGCAGTCGAAAGTTATAGGATTTTTTTTAATAATCTACAAATTTAGAAAGTAAATGAATTACGTTATCTATCATCAGAATGCAGAAAATTAATTCTCAAAGCATCTAATTCCCCTGGGGGAGGGGGGGGGGGGTGTGCGTCGCCAGCGCCTTCCTGGCCCACGCTTTCCCGGGTAAATAAATTCCACAAAACTAAGAATAATACTTCTTATATATAGTAAACAGACAGCCGCGTCTGGCATGCGGGATGTATATCCCGCCGCCAGACAGACCGATGAATTACAACGTAATTAGTACGATCCGATGGTGTTGCGAGAATGAGTAGAGGTAGGCTATCCGATCTCTCTCTCTCTCTCTCTCTCTCTCTCTCTCTCTCTCTCTCTCTCTCTCTCTCTCTCTCTCTCTCTCATCTGACGGTATGATCAATGGTGAATTCCAGTTTATCCATCAATCATATGACGTCATAATCAATTACTTTACGCGTAGGATGACGTAATCAGTTACGTCATGAATGGCGTCACGGACGATTAATTAATGAAAGACTAAAAGTTGTTGGTACGAATTTGTCTTTACTATTTAATAAAGATGTTGCCGAATATTTTGAAACTAATTTTGCATAGGCAGCAACGGCACCCAGTCAAATTAGTTTCAAAATATCCAACCGCTTACTTGAATAGTTTTCTGAAATTAATAGTTAGTGAGTTCAGGGATCGATCGATCCCACTCACGGCTGAAGCGTGGGTGGAGGCCCCGTGGCGCTTCGCAAAAGACGGGCAGGGCATGACGGACTAAGAGTTGTCGGCACGTCGTATGGCAGCAACAATGCCTAGTCAAATTAGTTTCAACATAGTTAACAGCTCACTTGTATAGTTTTCTGGTAATTGAGAGTCAGGGAGTGCAGGGGTCGATCGACCCGCACACGGGCAAAGCGTGGGTGGAACCTAGCTAGGAATTGGCTAAGGCATAGCTAAAACTGGATTTGTCCATTCTAGATTTTTGCAGATTTGCAGATTTTTTTTCCCAGATTTTTTTATTTACACCCAGGCCACATAATGGCATATGGGGAATATGAATTTACAGAAATTATAAATGTTATGTCGATCAGACATTATATATCAATTCATAATTACATATTTTGGTATTTATCTAGTTATATAACCACTGTTTGTGCTTTCGGTAGTAGTAGTATTAGTAGTAGTAGTCGAAGTGAACTCACGCGTTTATTTAGCTCCGCAATTGCTGCCCGAATTTGCTAGTTTCTAGCGCGATTTTGTAGATAAATTTTTATACATATATTTCGTATTAGTATTTCCTTTCAAACTTTGTTTAATTTGTAAATTCTTGTCTTGGTTGGAGCGCATTTTGGGTCTCCATTTTCTAAAGGCATTCCTCTTACCTGGCGGTTTCCGCCATTTAATAGGGCTCCTCTTACTGTGGTCAATGCAATACATTTCTCCCCGCGCCAGTCTGCTATTTCTATAGTTCGTAGGCTAGCGCATTATATTTGGCAAGATCGCTTGAGTGAGTGGATTTAATTCCTTTGTCATTTGTAAGCACACGCCTAGTTCTTTAACTATATAAATCCTTATAGTCAGTTGGCTGTCCCCGGTCAACTCGAACAGACTAACAAATATATGACTGTACTATCTATTCATATATTTGTTAGTATACTTTAATCGGCTAGGTGTTAGTGAACCACTTATAAAGTGGTTCAAACTAACAAATATACGACTGTACTCTCTATTCGTATATTTGTTGGTAGACGTCAGGGTTTCAAAAGGGGACACTATTTATTGAGTGTTTAGCTCTTTCCCTGACGTCCTGGTGTTATATAAGTATATGTGTGTTATATATTGTAGTAGTATGGGGTTCCTCCTTTGATAAACCACCATGGCAACCTATAAGCGTACCCTAAGCCTTAAAATAACAACTAAGGGGTGGGGTGTCACGGCTATCGACGTGTATCATGGGTTAAAAGACGTCGTTGGCGCGGGACCTGCTACTTTGCAGGGGCTTATTAATGTTACTAAAACTGTATGGAATGTAACAGTGTCAAATGAGGGGGTCAAGGAAAAGCTTCTGGAAGAGGTTCTTATTGTAAAAGGTAAAGTTTGTAACGTAGAGGAAATCGAGTCAGATAGGTTGCTAGTGAAGATGAAAGTTCCAAAAGAAATTCCAGATGACAGAATCATGAGTGAACTCAAGAAGTATGGCAAAGTGCAAAAGATTGAACGGGAAACGTATCCCTTTGACAAAACGCTAGAAAACGGTGTAAGACGTATTTGGTTTGATAAAGTGGATAGCCCTTTACCAAGCAGATTGACGCTTGATGGCAGCTTTGTCCTGCCCTTATGGTATAGAGGGCAAATTAAAGAATGCCGGATCTGCCTAAGTACTGACCATTTGGCAACAGATTGTCCCAATCGAAACAAATGTTTGGTCTGTGGTTCAGTTGACCATTTTAAATGGCGCTGTCCAAAAAATCAAAACAAGCCCTCAGTATCAGGAGATAATCGCCCATTAAAGGATGCAACTGAGTCAAATGCTTCTGAAGCAACCGCTACGGAAGCTGTTGTTTTGGTTCATGCCACTGTAAATGACACAAACAAATCATCAAATCCTGTTAAAGTAACTACAGTTGATGAAATTCATGTATTAGAGGAGGATATAACCTTAAGTCAAGAAAATACTCAAAATACAGTGGAGCCAAACGTTGCTGTAAAAGACACGCAGGAAAATGATGATCTTACAGAAGAGCCAGTTTACAATTCCTTAGAAGATGAATTAAAATTAGGACAGGATAAGTTTAGGACTCAGAAGACAGAAAGTTCAGTCGATTTTCCGCTAAGCCCACTTGATTTAAGTAAGCTTGAAGATATGGTAAATGATGCTCCTGACAAATGTTACTTAAGTAGCAATAAGCGTCAGAAAGAAGACAATAGCTCAGAATCTGAGATTGAAGTAAATGATATGGATGATGATACAATGTCAGTTGCAGAATCAGATGTGTCCATTCAAACACAGAGTTCACAGATGAAAGATGAAATTGTAATGTACCGATCAGAAGGGGGTGAAGTGTTAGTGCCATATGTAACGGCGAGAGGCGTGAAATATCGTCTACTGCGTCATGATTCTGATATTTCCAAATATGAATATTTGTCTGTGGTAGAACTAGGAAATATTGAATTCGCAGGAAAATTAGGTAAATGGTCTAAGAAACGAGCTAAAAAACCCAAATCTAGTTAATCTAATGATGGCGGTTGTAAACTTCATTTTACAAATTATGATTATCTCCACCATCAATTGCAGAGGATTAAATACCGAATTCAAGCAGCGCCACCTGCTTGAAGAATTAGCAAATGAGAGAGTTGATATTGCTTTTCTACAAGAGACCAAAATTCAAAAAGCTGAAGTGTATGAATCTCTCAAAGATATTTCAAAATGGCAGATTTTTTTTTCTTTATCACAAGATAATAGTGCGGGAGTGGCCATTCTTATCCTGCCCCACTGTCTCAACTATGTTGACGTTATATCGTCGTCATCAGATCCAAATGGACGATGGATTTGTGTATCAATTGATGTACTAAACACAAGTTTAAATTTGATGTGCCTTTATGCACCTACCTCTCATCAATTGCGCCGTGAATTTCTAAATGATGTTTCCACAATAATTCAAGACAGAACGCCTGAAAACCTAATTATGGGCGGTGACTTTAATTGCATATTAGACGAGGTTAAAGACAGAATCTCTAGGTCTAATTTTAATGACACATTGCATAATATTTTGAAACACATTTGTGAAAATAAAAGCTTGTTAGACACTTATCGGATTGAAAATCCAGAAGGTCAGGAATTTACTTGGTTTTCAACCGATGGAAGGTTAGCTTCAAGGTTAGACAGGATCTATGTAGAACGTTCATTGAAAGGTCACATGTGTAAAACTAACATAAAACCAGTAACTTTCTCTGATCACAATATTTTTTCCATCACATTAGACAATGCTGACTGGGTCAAACGAGGAGATGGATTTTGGAAACTTAATGTAGCATTGCTACGAGATAGTTGCTACCGTAAATGTGTGGAAAGTTGTTGGAGGCATTGGGATGAAAGAAGAGGTTCGTATGAATGTATAACAGACTGGTGGGAAGATGCTAAATCAGACCTGAAATATATTTCAAGGAAGTATTCCATTAGGAAAGCACGTGAAATACGAAAGCGTAAAAAGGCGCTTCAGAGGTCGTTGTGTACAATTAATAAGAAAATTAATGATGGGGGAATATAATTATTACGAACTATTAGTTAAATTAAAAGGTAGACTAAATGAAATAGAGCAATATCAGTTTGATGGCGCCAAAATAAGGTCAAGAGCACAAATGCACACCGAGGGCGAAAAGCATACACGTTACTTTTGTAATTTGGAAAAAGCAAGAGGTATAGCGAAATTAATGCGCTCACTGAAGACTAATGATGGAGTATCAGTGTGCTCAAATGCAGAAATGATTGAAACAGTATCCGAATTTTACAAATCATTGTATAAGTCTGAGGGAAGCGAGGAAACTGCAACTAGAGATATTTTAGCTAATATAACGAAAAGACTTCCAGATTCATGTCGCGAAATCTGTGACCAATCAATAACAATTGATGATTTGACAAAATCCCTTAAAGGTATGAAGTTAGAAAGGTCTCCTGGATGTGACGGACTTCCAGTTGAATTTTATCAAACATGCTGGCACATATTTGGTCCAGTATTAGAAGAAATAGCAACCAGCATTTTTAAGCAAGGGCATCTCCCTACATCGATGGCCCAAACATATGTTCGGCTTATATACAAGAGGGGTGACAGAAATAAAATACAGAATTATAGACCAATCTCTCTACTCTGTGTAGATTATAAGATTATTACTCGGGCACTAACATTAAAACTTGGCGCAGTCCTAGGCGAAGTCATTCATGATGATCAAACCTGCTCTGTGCCAGGAAGATCAATATTAAACAACACTGCTTATACGGGACCTTATTCAATTAGTTGAAAAGGATTGTATCCCAACAGCAATAATAGCACTTGATAACGAGAAGGCGTTTGACAGACTAGAATGGGATTTCTTGTTTAAGTCTTTAGACCATATTGGCTTTGGTTCAAGATTGATTAAATGGGTCAATATTTTATATACTGATATAACAAGTTGCTATTTAGTTAACAATCAGCTATCCAAACCTGTAGTGTTGGAACGAGGTGTCAGACAGGGTTGCTCACTGTCCCCGCTTCTATTCGTCATAGCTATGGAATCGTTGGGGGCCACATTGAGGCAACGCAATGACTTTCAAGGAATATGTATACGTGGTGTAGAAAGGCCACTAAAGGTTGCTCAATATGCAGATGATACGACTGTGTTTGCGGGTAAAAATACGGATTTTAGAATTTTAAATGGAGTATTAACAGATTTTCAAAAGGCATCAGGACTTAAAGTCAATAAAGATAAATCTAAGGGATTGTTTTTGGGCGATTGGCAGGGCAGAACTGATAATGTGATGGATATTAACTGCTCAAATGAGGTCATAAAAATTTTGGGTATTTACTTTAGTAGAGAACAAAATGTATTACTAAACTGGGAAGAAAGGATATCCAAGCTAAAGTGTGCATTACTAAACTGGAACCGACGTCGCCTAACTGTCTTTGGCAGGACATTTGTCCTTAATAATTTAATTTTATCTGGACTGTGGTATACCGCTTCTGTAGTTCATATGCCCAAATCAGTAGAGTCAAAGATCAACACGTTACTTTTGTCCTTCTTATGGGAGGACAAAGCCCTTTTAGTATCACAGTCAATCCTCACCAATGAAAAGCATGCCGGAGGCCTGGATTTGGTTAATGTTTCTGTAAAGTGTGCTTCTTTAAAATTGAAATTCTTGAATAAGTTACTTACTTCAAACTCATCTTGGTCAAGTGTTTCAAGGGCACTTCTCCAAAGGTACGTTGACCCATTTCCAGTAGAATGTTTATTTATGTGCAATAAATTGCCACCTAATCATCAAAAGATTTCAAATGTATATAAAGAACAGCTCGAAGCCTTAAAAATATTTACACGATCAATGCCACAACCCAATTGTTGGGAAGATGCCTTAGAGCAACGTCTTTGGGGCAACGAGTTGATTCGTGATAATGATGATGTATTATATTTGCCCTCTATGGCCAAAAATGGTATTCAATATTTACGCGACTTGGTAAATCCGAAATCTCGTAGATGGATTGCGATGCAAGATGTAGCAAGAATAACATCAATGAGACATATTGATGCTCAGCGCTTATTTGTTAGAATAAAGAATGCATTACCTGCTGTATGGTTCAAATTGCCGAAAGCACGTGGCAACATTGATATGTTGCAACCAACATTAGTATTTATGTCAGAACATAAAAAATACAACATGGCATCTAGAGACTGGTATAGAATTCTAATGCAAAGTCGGAGACAGACTCCTATTGTGGTTAGGCATTGGAACAATTTAGGATGCACACCAAAGAACTGGAAAAATGCCTGGAGAGCAATACATCTACCTTGTCTACCAGGAAATGCACGGGACCTGGCATGGCGATTACTCCATCGAAGGCTTTGGGTCGGTCATCTTACTTATATGTGTAAAATATCAAGTACAGACCGGTGCTTATTATGTAATACTGAGGAGGAAACAATAGACCATCTATTTACTCAGTGTCGCATAACTACAGGCTTTTGGGTATATATCAATATGCTCCTTGCTAAATTTGGAACCAAATATGTGAATTTAGTGGCTGAAACTATTTTCTTCGAAGATTGCTCAACTATCGGACGAATCATTAATAGCAAGGAGATAACCCTGTTATCTGTAGGAGTGTGGGCCATCTGGAAGCATCGGTGTTCAGAGGCCAGAGATAAAACCGGCAACAACGATCA
Source organism: Chaetoderma sp. LZ-2023a (assembly GCA_034401795.1). Taxonomy (NCBI): domain Eukaryota; kingdom Metazoa; phylum Mollusca; class Caudofoveata; order Chaetodermatida; family Chaetodermatidae; genus Chaetoderma; species Chaetoderma sp. LZ-2023a. The sequence continues at coordinate 91,329 of JAVVLW010000099.1, read as the reverse complement.
GAGAGCCATACAAGCTATATTTCGATCATTGTTGATAAACTGTATTCATTGTGAATTTTACAGGCTAGTAGAACATGGGAGAGAAAGTAGATTTAAAGACGTATGGTGCAAAACTGGCCTAGTATCAATTGAATATGGATATCTTAAAATATCAGAAGCGGAACTTGTATAAGCTAGCACACCCGCTGCTTGCTGTATATTGATAAATGCTATTTTAATTTAATTTAATTGCCTTTATTTTAAAAAATTGTAATGCCTTAGGAGACTCTAATCTTGACGAATATCCTAACCTTGGGATCAGAATATTTAAATATCAAATGAGCATTGTCATTATTCTGGAGGTGATCCGATTTTCAAGTTAACAATTAGCTTCCTGTTGTAAATATTTACTGTAGGTGTATTTGTTCCAGGGTAATTTGCAAAAACTTACAATGAAGTAAATTTAGAATGTGAACCCAGAACGCCATCTAAGTAGTCATAGTTTGTATACGTTTGCTTTGTGCATTATATTATATAAAGGCTACGACGTCCGTTGGGTATTTAATAATCGGCTAACTGGCGTCAATGAGTGACTTTTTGTTACTTATTGACGAGTCACCTCGCCACTTGTTAGCGAGCTGCACTCGCCATTTGGCCCTACTACTATACGGTGTGCTACGTTAAACTACATATGATCTACTTAGCCTGCCGGTCATAAATCGGCTCAATGGCATCAATGATTAGCAGTAGCTTACTGCTAATTATTGACGAGTGGCTTTACCACTTGTTGGTTAGCTATGCTCGCCATTTGGGCCTACTACTACTACTACACGGTGTGCAAATAGCAATGTCTTTGTTGAATTATGTTATGTTATCAGCTCTTTATTAATTATGTTTTCTATGAAGTTATGCCACGGTTGTGGTATCTGATAATAGAGTATTTTAGCTTGCACTGTTTTGACATGTTAGGTTTGTATTGTTATTCTTTTAATAAAGCCTGCTATTTCAACCGATTTTTTATGGGGGTTTGCAAGCCTTTTTAAAGGAGTTCCTCCGGGAAGTGTATCCGACTGGGTCAGCGTCGGATTTTCAAAAAGAAAAAAAAAGTAGTAGTAGTAGCAGTAGTGGTAGTAGTAGTAGTAGTAGCAGCAGCAGCAGCAGCAATACCAGTAGCAGCAGCAGCAGCAGCAGCAGTAGTAGTAGTAACTTAGAATTATTATGAAAGTTACAGTTATTATTTACACGTACATTAGTATTAGTAATGACAGAATTATTACTGTTATTGAACCGCCATCTCAATAACAAAGTACTAAAATTATAGTGGTCATATTGTGGGGGTCATCAGGATTTGGATTATAATAAATATATATAATAATTGATTATAAAAAATGTCAGATTGGTATTCTTAGAAATGGGTTATTGCTGTACATAAGGTAGTCATTTTTTAAACTAAAATACAGAACAACCTTATTTTCAACAATTGACAATTATATCCATTCATATCGCGACAGAGACTATTTTGGGTATTCACCACCGGAGTGACTTGCTCGATAACCGAACCAGTCATTGCTGTGTTAAATCTGCAAAACAGCCTCTCATCGTGTTACTCTATAGTTTTTCTACAATTGGGTTTCTTGTTATTGTTTCTTGGATAGCCACAGTGTGGGGCAACAAACTGGTTGTTAAGGCAGGTGTTGTTTGCATTATGTGATTTTGGCGTCGGCTAAAATGTGACGTGTTTTTTATGACATCAGATACTTGGGTATAAATAGATTTTTTTATTTGATGGCTTTTGAGGCCGAAATTGGTTTTATATAGGTTTTTGGGTATTCTGATCTCAAATTTGCAATTTTCGAAACTGTCGGATGAATGGTTTGGCGGCCATCCTGGATCATTTTCCCGCCAAAAGCTCCCATACTAAAGCAATGGGAAATTAAAAATATCTACTCGAGAACTACTGGGCCGATTTTATATTTGGCATGAAGCATCTTTAAGGCGTAGAGATTCAAGTTTGTTCAAACGAACCCGATCAGCCAATTTGGCCGTGGGTGTGGTTGCAGGCATACTTGCGTGCGTGCGGGCGTGTGGGCGGATGTCAGGGCGGGCATGCGGTTGTGCGGGCGGGCGTGCGGATGTGTGTGTGGGTGTGTGCGTGTGCGTACGTGCATGCATGCGTGCGTGTTTGTGTCGTTACGATCGCTGTCAATACTTATAATGTTATCGGATTCAGCAGACTATGTAGGATAAACATATAGTTTCTGTTACTAGGAAATATTCAATGTTCTGTAGAGCCAAGAATCTACGGTAGACTGATACCTTGTAGACGTGCAGGTGGATGTCCGGGTGGGCATGGCGGGTGAGCGGGCGTGTGGGTGTGCGTGCGTGCATGCGTGCGTGTTAGTAGGGCAGGGCGTTGTTGTGGGCATGCTTGCGAGCATGCGTGTGAGCCAGGCGTGTGGGTGGTCATGCGTGTGGACATGTGTGCGTGTATACATGTGTGTGTATGTGTTTGTGCGTGTGTGCGTGCGTGCGTGCGTGCATGCATGCGTGCGTGCATGTGTTAGTAGGCAGTGCCGTCGTTGTGGGTGTGGTTGCAGGCATACTTGCGGGCGTGTGGGCGGATGTGCGGGCGGGCGTGGGGGCGGGCGTGCGGATGTGTGCGTGTGTGTGTGTGTGTGCGCGTGTGTGTTTGTGTGCGTGTGTGTGCGTGCGTGACTGCGTCCATGCATGCGTGACTGCGTCCATGCATGCGTGCGTGTGTGTGCGTGTTTGTGTCGTTGCGATCGCTGTCAATACCTATAATGTTATCGGATTCAGCAGACTATGTAGGATAAACATATAGTTTCTGTTAATAGGAAATAGTCAATGTTCTGTAGAGCCAAGAGTCTATGGTAGACTGATACATTACGCATCAGTCATATCAATATATCCATCATCATCATCTACGTCAGCATCTAGATTGTTGCGTACTGCTTCATCGTATGCACACCCCTCTCCTCGGTGATAAAACCTTTAGTTTCCCTACGAATTATTTTAATGAGCATAGAGTTCTGTAATCCTCTCCACTGGTGCATTTTGTCAGTACACTTTGTAACTAACGCATCAGTGTATACACCTTTGAGAGCTAGGTTCGCTTCACCACCCTCATCTTCTAAACCTGATTGTTCAGCATCTAAGTCCTGCTTAATATTTTGGAATATGGCGAAGAGCTCCCGATTGCCTATGACTTCTTTTTCATAATCACCTTCATCATCATGGATCTCAGACTCCGTTAAGGCATCATCGCTCTCAGAATCTGTTAAGGCATCCTGGCTCTCGTACTCTGTTGACTCATCAGCGGCATCACTCCGAATTCCTCGGCTTATCATCTTCATGCTTTATCACTGTCATTTCTTTATCTTCACTCTCTAGATTCTCGCTATCTTCATTGCTATGGAATCGGGTCTTATGTCACTTCAGGTCATGTGATCAAGCAAAAGTTGAATCATATTAGAGACATTGATGTCCTGGAATATTGATTATAGGAGAAACCTATTATTTTAACATAAATTTTATTGGTGAAGGTTGTAGCTGTAGAACTCTTCTTATGGCCTAAGGCTTCTCTAACTACTATGTAGATAAAAATGCACGTCCCTCCCTTTGGGCTGTTTAAACTGTAGTGAGAAAAATTATTGAATTCGAGACATTTTATAGGATTGTGTGTAAGCACGAACCCAGCACTTGACCGTGTGTATAAATGTGCACTCGCCTGTATAATTTGGCGACTGAGCATGCGGATTTGCGGGAATACATGCGGATTTGCGGGCGCAGGTGCGGATTTGCGGGTGCACAATGTTTTAAACTAGTTTGACTGGGATCTCCTGCTTCCATAGCGCTAATTCGCTCACACAGGTACACACCTGTCATGAACATGGAATTATCTGTCAGTTGTACGAAGTGGATGTTTTACTATTTAATAAACATTCTGTTACCATGGACTACTAACGTGCACCCCCCCCCCCCCATGATATGGTTTAAGCCTGCTTTTACCATAATCGTGTTAAAAGGTCTTTCAAAAGTGACTTTTTCATTTCCCTTAGTTTAAATTTTGATGCAGACCCTAGAGTTACACCAATGGCTGACATACCTGGCTAATGAAACATTCCAAATTAAAGAATTGTAAGAAAATCGATAACATTGAATATGGCCCAATGGTCTGAGCAGACTATATGTTTGTTATTCATGACGATGGTCGGGGTGGGGTTTGGGTGTTAGGGAATAGAGAAATGTGTAGTTCTACGAGACCAGCTGTTACCAATATTGCCTTGGGCGAATGCTAAGTTCGGGTATGCCTACCTTGTGTTATTGCGATTTTTGTGTCATAAGTGGAACGCACTGGAATGTTATGGTGACCCTGGAGTTTTACTACAATCTTGTTGAAACTGTGTTAGCTATAGTGCCAATTTTTAAGATCAGTAATACGCGTGCCTAGCATATATATATATATCCCTGGTAACGCGGGTTACTGGGCCGGTACTGTATCAATACTGCACCGTATTTGCACATTGTTGGTCCAGTAGGCCTACCCGCCCAGTAAGCGGCATTATCAATGAGATCTTTTGATCATGTAGAGCATGTCCAATCATACGATCATGCCTAACGTATTCTTAGATCACATGCACAAGATAATAGATTTGCCAATCGTGTTGGTATTTTAGAATTGCAACAATTTTAACATTATCTAGCAGACTAGCTATATATACATATATAATCCAACATTAATTACCCTTTAAAATAATCAGAAAAGTGTTGGTTTCTCGGATGAATGCCACAATGTTTTCAAAACGTGTCATGTATAGTTTCTGGATGCTTTATCTCCGAACAATTCCGATTTTGTCACAAACAGAAAAAAACTGAACAGTCTGTGAAATTGACGGAGTCATCGGGAAGAATAGAATCACCTGGCTATCCAGAGAACTACCCAAATAATGTTGTGTTCGACTGAAGTATTCACTTGCCTACATCGATGAGCATTGAGTTCACTATAGTAATCTATCCATTGAGGTATCTGAGCTGTGTAAACTTGATAGTCTAACTATTTATCAAGGTGATGAAGTTGCAAGTTTGTTTGCAGTTAGTGAGCCGATGTGTGGGGACAGATGTTTTTCTCCCGAGGATCGTGGATGCGAAAGACACGCAGTCGGACAGAATTTCCGGATCACGTTTGTGTCTGACGTGACTGTTTCCAAATCTGGTTTTCAGTTATACTATAAGGATCACGATACGATCATCGCTGAAATATGCAATGGTATGCATGAAAATATATCGAATTATGGTTACATTCGTTCGAGTACTCAATTTGGCATTGGTGAAAAGTATCCTGTGAATATCACATGTGAGTGGACAATTACTGCACCACCAGGACAATATGTCATGCTGGAGGTTAATCATTTCGACTTAAAATACTCAGGTCCCAGCTGCCTCGACGATTATTTGGAACTCATTCTCAAATTTAAGAATCAATTACTGCCTGAATCCACTCGGTACTGTGGACGACGGCATTATTGGCAAGAGGGGATGGAGAGGCAAATTTGAGAAATAACTCTTATTTCGAAGCGACTCTATCGACAACTATGGTGGTTTTGAGTTGTTCTATAAGTAATATCTTCCTTTTCTGGTTATTCAGTGGATTTTGAAACGGTTAGAATAAGAAAAGATAGTCTCGAAACTGCAAAACCATCCTTAATCGGCGCAAGTTGTCAGGTTAACAGTTCATATTGTCAGACAAAACTTCTAATACAGACGGATATCGGTGACTGACCGTGTGTGGTTAACATTTCACGCTGGTTTGGTGACTCCAACAGTCTCATCTGCGAATCATCTTCATATATATGACGGTATATCTAATAACAGTGTGAATAGAATTACAGAGAATTATCGCACGCCATCTGGTGATGTGCTGTTTTATTCTACTGGCCAGTATATGTTCATTCTCGTGAACGTTTATTTAAATAACGTAACACATCTTGAGCAGTTAAATGTGTCATTTGACTCCGTAAGCATTTTCATAAATAGGAGCATCAAAATCTTACCATGTGCTCTATCCAATTACAGATTGAGTCAAACGCGTGAGCAAGATAGCTGGCAGTTAACATTTGCTGGTAACAAAGAAAACTCAGGACGAAGCACATTTTGCATCAGTGAATTTCTGTTTGATCTCCAAAAATCATTACAAATATCTACTAGACTGTATCACTCTGAAGCCGCGAATGTTGATGGATGCACATTTGAGGGAATTGTATTGTACGTTGATGACGTTTCAGAATCAAACATGATTGGACCATTTTGCGAATTGAGGAGAAACTTTGTAGAAATTGTCTTCAACAAACTTGTATTGACGAGTAGGAAATTCTACTTATATTTATACTCTTATACCATGGCAAAGGCGAATTCTGCATCATCGCTGATTGAGATTATGATTGAAGAAACGTCATGCAATGGTATCCAGTTGACAGCTCACCTTCTCCCAATGATGGCTCCAACCACGAATGAGTCTATAGACGTCATTGTACAGGGTGAAGATGAATACTCTAGTACCGTTCGTTTGCCTATACGTCAGGATCTTTCATCTGGCTGGTGAGATAACACATACGCATCTTTATAGTTACGGTAATACTTTATTAATGTACAACTCACGTTGCGACACTGTCACTGGCTCGTTTGCACAGTTAGCCACAATCCACAGTTTGATATTCAAGTCGTGGAGTGGGACCAACTATCCAGAACAACAAGTGACCGTGCCAACGCCAAACTCCAACTGACTGCCGTCCCATGTTCTATTCGAACCATGTGACGTCGGTCCATAGTCACACACCTTGGTGACAAACAGTTGCACCTGATCCGTGACAACACGTTCACTATATACAGTACGTATTACTAGATTAAATACAACGATAAGGTATGGACACAATATATTCAACAATTCTCTTTCGTATAAGCCTGGTGTGTATATAATCCGTAGTAATGTATGTAAATCAATGGCGGTGTGTGTCACTGTCGATGTATGCTAGTTCACGTGTGTGCTTATCTGTGGGCGTGGCTTGTTAATTTATTCATGCATGTGGTGTGACTGTCCTGTGCGCGCGCGCATGGGTCCTCTGTGTGCTCCTGTGTGTATATCCAGTTCTGTCCTGGATTGTGCTGTGTATATTCCGTATCCTGGTGCGCATGTGGTATATGTCTGTTTATGATTCGTGTGGTCAGTTGTGCGTTCTTGTGCATGTGCTGAAACTCTCCCGTCCTCTGTACCATATTATCCCCTCCTTCCCCTAGGATACTCCGTATCCTGTGAAAAGATAAAACATAGAAACAACGTTATAATTCTTTAACCTGAGGTATTTGTCATTGAATTTCAGCACAAAGACAATCTATCATCATTTTAACATAGAAATCATTGAAACAATCTTTTTAACAACATTTATACATTAGAACTTTAAAGGAGTATGCCAGACCCCATTATACTGTTTGATATAACATAAATCTATACTGTGTAACGTTTTCAAAAACATAATTATAGCCTCTATAATGTAATTCGGAGCAGGAATATTCTTTATCTTAAAATGTACTAGCTTATCAAACTTTGTCTTCCTTGGTGGAACATATGACGTCATTGTTTGAACTAGCTGGTAGGGACTTATAAGGACATAGCACTTGTTCACACTTTATTAGTCCTTAAATACCAATGTCCCAACATTTTATTGCATCCTTGATTATGCACTCATTCATTATTACTAATTCTAATTTATTACTCCTTCATACTTTATTATTCATTCATGATCATCTAACCGGTGAATAGGACAGGTGGCCCGGTTGGTGGTTCTTATGGGGATTTAGCTTGCCACGTCCCAACCCGCGAGAAGCACCACATAGCTTGTGCGGTGAATCAGGCAATGTCCTTGGTCGAACATGTTTAATACAGAGCACGACACATGTGTGGATTCGAACTACCACTTTTCGACATGGTATGTCAGATCTGGCGAGTTATCCATCGAAAGCAGCACTCGCCCTAGATACATTGACGAGCTTTACAATGGGGCCAACAGGTCCATCCGCAAAAAGGTCCCTCTGCTGTGTTGGTAGTGGGGGTACCTTCATTTAAATTTAGTTATTGCCCCCAGGTGATATCTTTCCGGGAGCTTACAAAAACCTGCGATGCGGATGTGGTGGCTAGCGCCCTAAAGACGAGTACTCAAAACCGAGAGGCACCATAGTAGGCTATAGGGAGCCTGACTTTACAGTAAGCAGTTATCCATGACTCGTTTAATCTCAGACCAGGCACCTCACCACCACCTTCTCTCTTTCCTGACTGCTCCCGATTATGATTTTCCAGCTCCTTTTATGCTACTAGTGACGCCACAGCTGGAGCGCCACAACCAATCAGCGCGGGAGATTTAGAGGCAGGGAAGCGATCACGTGATACACTATCCACTCCCTCCCCATTCACATACATACACACGCTTATGGCTTTTATAGAACTATTTTGAGCGGAATCAGCATGAATAAAAATGGATAACTAGATCATTTCTGGACCGATTTTAAAATGGTAAAAAGATTTGGAATCCTCGCTTCATTCTGGTAATAATTGATCCCAGGAACGACGAGGAGAGTACAGTTTAAAGGAAGTACATGCACCAACACGGTACAAACCTTTTGCCAGTCTCTTCAATGCTAACGCCCGTTGGTAGGCAATCTCTGACGTCAGCGTATGCGTGCTAGGCTATCTCATGTACTTTGTCGTTTTTAGAACCTCTCTCATATGGCTTTATACATGCGTACTGTCCTACCCAGGGAAGGGGATTTCATGGAACATAGCCGGTCTGGCCTTTCCGTACCCAAACAGGAGTTCATCCTCTACTCAGTTACATAATACATGTGTAAATTAACATCCATTTCACTGATTAATGGCAGTCCTACAATATGGCGTGCTTTTAATTAGTCTTCCAAGTTATTTAAGAACATTGAAGAAAGAAAAGGTGGCAGTTTTATCCTTGTCTTACAACAACCTTACAAGGAAAAATTTCCGATTCAGCTGAATTATGAAAGACAAATGACTTTATTGACGTATACATATTACACTTTCCTCAGAGTCCGCTTTTTATTAATTAAAAATTTTAGTCCATTCTCCAGACAATATCAAAGGCATGTTTAAAATCAATAAAGCTTCAGTATAATTTCAGAAGATAGAAGTTGTTGTATTAAATATAGTGAAAAAATATTGTCCAGGGTTGCTCTGCTTTAATGGAGCCTGAGTGTAATAAACGTAAAACTGAAACTGGGCCCTAGGCAAAATGATTTAACCGCCTTGCTGCTGCAAGACACCAGCCAATAATTTCAATGAACAAAATATTTTGCCTTGCTGAATATTTTGAAGAGTTTGACTGAAAGTTGTTGGTGGCACCAACAGCTTTCAGTCAAATTGTTTCCAAATATTTAGCATGTCCAGAGAAATAACCCACGGAATATGCCATCTGCAAGAACTCGACAGTCAGCCGATTAAGCAGGTCTATTGCTAGGCTTACTGTGGCACGGATCGGCCGGACGGGTACGGACTGTCCCAGCTCGGCTGGGTACGGAACGATCGCTCCGGGTACATTCCAAGCATGCACCCCTAGGTAGGATAGCATGCGTGTATAAAGCCATATGAGAGAGGCTTTCTAAGAAAACAGCCAAGTCCGCGAGATCGCGTAGCGTGCACGCGCACACGTCAGAGCTCCCCTGACAACACATGTCAGAGTTGGGAGAGAATGCGTACTTATATAGTGTACCGAGTTGGTACCCGTGATTTCTTTAAATCACTGCATTCTCGTCGTTCTTGATCAGGACCAGAATGAGACGAGGGTTCCAAAACTGTTTATCTTTTTAAAATCGGACCAAAAATGGCCGAGTTATCCTTGAATGGCTCACTGGAATTATTTTCAAAATATTACTGGGACGTCGTAATCGCGTGCATGTATTAAATGAATGGGAAATGCGCTTATCATGTGATGGCATCGTCACCATTTCTAGTTGCACGCTGATTGACTACAGATCGCCAAATGATTAGCTGGGCGTCCTGCCTCTGACGTCACGAGTAGTATAAAAGGAGCAAAAAATAAAAGAATCAAGACCACGATTCGGCGACAGACAGCCAGTGATAGGTTGTTGGACCAGTGCAGTGCTATACGTGGGCAACTCCTTACTGACTGTGGTACCCTACACCACAGCAGTGCCTTTCGGAATTCAGTTCTCCTGTGCTGGTCAGCAATCGACATCTGCATCCACTAAGATTTTGTAAACCCTCGGACGGCCATTTGGGGCCAACCAATTGAATAGAAGACTTCCTCACCACCACCACCACGTAGAGGGGCCTTCCTGCGGATGGGCCTCTCGGCACATGTGTAATCTCTTCAGTATGTAGATTCTTGGTGGACAACTCGTCGGATGTTCTGGACCACGCTGAAAAGTGGTATCAAACTTCCGTGCGGCATGTCGTGTAATTAATTAACCTTTAGGCCATGGTCTGGTGGGACTCTGCCTGGTACACCACAAGAGCTATGCGTTGTATCATGTACGGTGTACCCAGTTATGTACATGCAATGTTTAATTACAACTGTAGCCCTCCTTGTTACGGGCAACTTTCAAACTACTGTCACCGGACTGACACTTTCTTTCTTACTATTTAAATTAACATATTAGTTATTATGACTATCTAATGGACATCTCTCTACAGTCGTTCTTCTTTCACTGTCTTGAGAGTGAGCTGCATCAACAGTTCACCTGCGGAAATTTCCCAGCAACCTCAGTATCGTGCCGCCTCACGTTCACCATCTGTAACGCAGCATCTACAGTGATTTATGAACTCTTTCCGTACCGATGACCAATGGGTACTCAAGTAACTATGCTATTGTACTATTTATTTATTTATTCGGTTTTAGGTACTGTTGACTAATAGGTACCTCCCCGGTCGTCTGAGACTGCATTTTATAGTTTCCATTTTTCTTACTGTATGTATTATCCTTATTTTTGTGATTACAACTAACAAGCACCGCAAGGTCCTATGACCTGATATACTGTTAGCACTGTGATAGTTAGTTATGTATATGGAAAGAAGCCATCCTAGTTATTTTGTTTTGTTTATATAAAAACTCTAGGACACAGTACGCTAGGCTATATCATATAGCAGCATTATATCCTCATCACTATTTCGCCAGCATCAATTTTACACTGAGGTCACTGTCCATGCTCACATTGCTCGAGCCTGACATGTTATGGACTAAACATGGCTATTCTAGCTCGATAGGATAGGTTTAAAGTAGTTAGGGACAATCTCTCCATAAGAGACATATGTGCATGCCTCTTTTCCGGCTGTAGCGGTTATGTAACACCACACACAGGCTAGATTGTATGAAATTGGCCAAATACCTTAGGGCCTCTTATTAATATCGAGTGATTGTCTCTTTCTATGCTCCTCCAGCCGCAAGGCATAATAATTGTCTGAACCTCCCATCGACACGTTGACATGATTCGACTCTGGGAAATTATTGGGGTTTCACTGCGGCGAAGACCAAAGCATCGATTTCACATACATTCCCCTCTGTATCTTCGGATACCAGTTAGCGTATATAACCTTGCCAAAGTAGGAAGCACTGCGAAAAGATATAATCTTATGTAAAACCGGCCTGCAGTGCATCTCTGGGCATTCTGAACATTAACCCTAACGACAGGCAAACGTTAGTTCCGTAGCACATGGGTGACGGACGAGACGCAGATCTCCATACAACTTTGTACAGTGACTGAGTGCAGTCTTAGAACCCGTCACACCCTCACGGGAGGGTCACTAAGGATGGATATATGCCTCTTACTCCATGCCATAAAATACTATTGCGCTTTCTAAATTGATTATGTGAATAGTAACTTAGTGATGTTATATGTGGTTGCAGGGTGATATGTAACCGGATCGTTATATGATTCTGAAACTGTCACTCTGTAACATGTCCGCACGCTGCCTTTCTGAGGAAGATGCTATGTGGGGTCACTTTTGGGAAACTGGGCATCTTCGCCAGTTATACTCATGTGTCAAAAGATAGGTATGAATCCATGCCACTTGCAGCCAAAGCTTGGAAGCGAATCTAACAACTAAATGGTAGGTTAGAAATTAGCAGAAAGCCGGCATAAATAAAGTTGTAGCTACCAATACCGTATCTTTGGACCTACATAAGACGGCTGCCTTTGAATTCTTCGGAAATCATCCGCCCCGTCTTCACGTAATCTAACGTGCATCACATTAATTATACTTTCACTAGGTTGACACACACCACACATCTTTTAGTTCAAACAAGAGAGTGACCCTTTTTGCCAGCTCTCTTCCTCCGCTGCGGCGTTGAAAGCATTTTCCTGTGACGGAGGCCCACGCAAGGCACTTTCCTCTCGCAATAATAATATTTTTGTCAGGTGTATAATGGTTTATATTAAACTATATGAGTAGCCTCGCTAGGATGCTCCCTTGCAGGGATACCTCTCGAATATACATAGATCAGTGAGGTACCTCTGACGAGCCCACATAAACAAGACACCAACTTAGTTCTATGTACTGTATATTTTCTCTCGTCTACTAGCAAACGAGTACCATTGCTTATGTAGTGTTCATATTTTAGATTTATTATTATGTCCAGACTACTAAAATTAAGTTATGGACCGTCATACCGGTGAAACCAATAGTTGGGATGAGATCGTGGGGTTCAATCTCGGCAGCAATGGTCGCACGGCCCCACTGGAACGTTATCGTTCCACCGGCTCTAGAAGCCGGTCTTTGTACTTTCCCGAGAGTCGCGATATGGGAACCGTAGCTAACCAGCCCTCCCGCGCATCCTGTGCATGTGGTGCAATGGAGCAGAGCAACATAACGGACCAGCGTGTACCCCCCCCCCCCAACATTTATACATTAGAACTTTAAAGGAGTATGCCAGACCCCATTATACTGTTTGATATAACGTAAATCTATACTGTGTAACGTTTTCAAAAACATAATTATAGCCTCTATAATGTAATTCGGAGCAGGAATATTCTTTATCTTAAAATGTACTAGCTTATCAAACTTTGTCTTCCTTGGTGGAACGTATGACGTCATTGTTTGAACTAGCTGGTATGGACTTATAAGGACATAGCACTTTTTCACACTTTATTAGTCCTTAAATACCAATGTCCCAACATTTTATTGCATCCTTGATTATGCACTCATTCATTATTACTAATTCTAATTTATTACTCCTTCATACTTTATTATTCATTCATGATCATCTAACCGGTGAATAGGACAGGTGGCCCGGTTGGTGGTTCTTATGGGGATTTAGCTCGCCACGTCCCAACCCGCATACCGACCGGGATCTTCCTTCTAGCGGAGATAGATGGAAGATCCTGGTCGGTATGCGGTTTGGCTCGATAACTGAGCCTATCATTCCAATGGTAAAGTGCCAAAGACAACGGTCTCTTGGTCTGCAAATGGGCATATGATATTCTCTATAATAATGGATGGATCTGATCCATCGCCAAGCATATGACATCATAATCATTTACGTCATATCTAGGATGACATCACAATCAAAATACGTAATGAATGATGTGAATAGATTCGTCAGGAACAGTGATCATCAAGTGTACGAATTTCATGTCTTTACGATTTAATCCCGGGGATTTAATCAATCAATCAATCAATCAATTACTGGTAGTGTCGCGATGGAGACCGGGTGAGGGCCTAGCGTACACCATACGGTGTGCATCCAAAAGATAGTCTCATATGAATTCGCCAGTGTATCAGTGTATCCGACATGTGAAAGCTGGTTCGTCAAACCAAGATTCTTGTCTTGGTAGTCCAGTCAATCTAGGCCAAAAATATTTTAACCCGGAACAAATTGCAACATAATTTTTTTACCTCGCCCAGTGTATAGGGGGCCATCATGTACAACATATCAAAAGTCCTCCAAAATTCCAATAGGGGAAAGGGTAAAATTTGCATAATTATTACCAGATTTGGGCCATTTCACCTGAAAAATCAATTTTTCTTTATTTCTTTAAAACTGGTATGTAATATATGTGTGACTGGGTATTTTTGGACCTTTTTAGTAATAAATGAATACGATTGACATATTCCCCACAAATTAAATGTATTGTGTTATGCCACTTGCATGAATTTACCTAATACCATCATTGATATTGATACAATACATATTATATTTTATTATGTCACGGTATTGTGTGTTTCTAAGCTAAGCTAAGATGAAATAGTATGGCATAGGTACCTGGTTTCTACTAATTTCATCTTGCATCAATTATCCAAGTCATCTTCCTCATTGAGCGTTATTGAATTCGAGCAACTGAGACCCTTACAGTCTTCGCAGGCGGATGTGCAGCTGAGCCCATGTTTTCTACAGGTGCATCTCTGATTCACAGCCAGTTTTGCAGCTGCATCTAAATGAATACAGTAAATCATCAGGTGCTGCCAGCATGTCAGTCTTAACAGGCAGCATTCGGTGGTTGAGAACTTTCCAGCCCCATTCTGTTGGATCCATATCTCCAGCATCTCCTCTCCAAACTTGAATTTGGTAGTACACACGAAGACTGTGAAACTTTGCGGATGCCGGTGTTGGTGGTAAATCTCGTGCTTCAACATACTTGGACCTTTTTGCAACCTTCTCCCTGAATCGCTTGTACCGCAAAGCAACTAGACTATCCATTGAAGTACCATTGTATAGAATAAGCATTGCCTTCTCACCTGCTTTTATCACGTCATCTTTATTCGCATTACTCATTGTAAACACTTCAGCAATTTGAGAGAGTTCTTTGCAGCACTGGATTTTGCTAAGGGATGCAGATTTTCCAATTCCATAAAGCCTAGATGTTGAGTCACAGCCAAGGATAGCATGGATAAATAACAGCTGTGAGCACAAACAGAACCCGAGTTTTTCCTTTGCCATTTTGATATTCCACAGTCGGGGTTTCTTTGCATTTTGCTTTGGCTCTGGTCTGAAAAATAGCTGACAGCCATTCATATCAGTATGGTATAGAAGCAACACCAGTAGGTCGGTATCGTCTCCAACAAGAGCAGTATTTGTTGACTTTGAAGCCAAGATAGCCGTTTGCGTAATTAAGACATCAGCATCACCGCTTGCCTTTATCGTTAAGCATCCAGCCTGTTCGAGAGATGAACTTAAGATTGATATGAACCGATGTTTGTTCTGCTTGTTACTAAGAAAATCAGGCTTACTCAGAGTTACAACTGTTTGCGGAGTCAGTACAACAGTTGCGCCTGATCCACGAGTTCGCCTCTTATGTGTTACATCTTTTATGTCTGGCCTTGGTCATAACCATCAAAAACTACTGTAGCCTTTCCATATTTGCTTATGCAATATTTTACATATCTTTGACAAACATTTGCAAATGTCTCTCCACGCTGCCATGGAACACGGTGTAATAGAGCTCCTCCATCAAGCACATAGTGGACAGAATCTGGAAGGACTGCATCTTCATTTTGAATTAATTTCCACAATGCATCAGCAAGTGCCGGCTTATTTGCTTCCCATGGAAGAGATGAATTATCAAAGAGTGCGGGCGGATGAGTGCACAACTCATACTCAAAATAAGATGCTGGATTCCCTTTTGATCCATTTGTAGCAATTAAACTGAGTCTTTGAAATAGGAGTTGTGGATCAATTTGTACACATTCATCATCAATCTTGAGAGATGTTTTGGATGCTAAGGTAATAGCTTGTCTCTTTCTCTGGAACGAAATGCTTGATACACATTGGCCACACATCGAATTAATAATTGATTCTCCAATATCTTTAGCATCGTCAACATTGACTGATTCATGTGCAGACAATCCACTAACAAGTCCTCTAAGAGAAGGGTCTGGTCCAAATGGATTCAGTTCACTAAGGATTTTGAGAATTTTGTAAGTATCATCCATATCAGGTCATGTTACTTGGCTCTAGATCTATCATCGGAAGGAAAATAACAGACGATTTACCTGGATAAACTCCTTAGTGAACAGTTTGCATCATGCCAGACCATGACTGTCTCCTTGAACGCAGAAACAAAGAGAAATCCCAGAGGATGTCAATGTCAGCTGTTGGGTCTGTTTGTTCCATCGCAGTTAACTCCTTAAAGGTCAATGGGAAGTTCCTGGTATGCTGAGACTCAAAGTTCCTGATACAGATCTTGCCAACTTGCTTGATATCTTCAGATGTTACATTTATCCTTGGAATAAGTTTGCACGAAAGGTTTCCTGGTGTAACAGATGCAATGATTCCCATTCCATGAAATGTATTATGCCATCTATTGTGCAAATATTGTGATCCACATTGTCGGCAACAAACTGAATGAACTCGCCTGATAATGGCTGTGATAAATCTCACATGACAGCCCGAACTGCAAAGGTGCCAAAGTAACTCTAGGACGAGTTCCTTGCATAATAGCCTGTCCAACTGATGCCTGTTTCATTTCTGTGTCTTTTCCAGTAAACAAAATTCGCAATAATTCCCGCAGTGTCTGTGGTAAATAATTCAATGCCTTTACTGGGTCGCTCATTTGCTCCCTTGATGGATAGCTTTCAGATGATGTGCATGAATCAATTAACTTAATATCGCGTCTAAGCAGTTTGGCAGCTGTCTGGATGATTAGCATGCTCTCTGATTTGGAATCCTTTCTCTTCTGTTCCTTATAGAAGTCAGTCAAAATAGTAGATGCTTTAGAACGAAAGGTAACAACGTTTGGCTTACCATTCCGCAGTGCTAATAAATATTTCATCGCCATAATTATCTTTCATTTTATCCTGCATGTATTTTGTACTGTATGCTTTATTCTCTTTATCATCGAGATACTCTTGCATTTTATTAACGAGGTCGTGCAGGGTCAGCTGCTCATCATCATTATTTTCAAGAAATGCCATTGTCGTACTAAATGCTCTTACTCTGTCCAAGTCTTCTGGCCTTCCATGTTTTTGGGATGAGCAAGATGAGTGCAGCTGAGGGATATTTTTCATGGTTCGAAAATTTACACTGCAGCTTTGATGGTATACTGCATTGAAAACGCATAAATCCGGCGTGAAGGCAAGCCGCCCAGCTACAAGTTTGCCCCATTCGTCTTTTCTCTGCTCACAGGCCTCGGCGATACTACATTGAAAGTCATGAGTACTTACTGGATAAATATCATAGCCACGTTTCTTTCCATCTTGAATTTTTGCAGGGTATCCGCATAGCAAACAATGTTCACTAAAATTGAATGTTGGACTTTCTGAACGGAGTGTTCGCATGGGTGGCGGAGATTGTTCAATTTTCTCTGCGTCACGGGCAATCCGCTTGGGATCAATGAACTCCCGTCGACATTTTACATGAACCCTCTGTCCTACTTCAGCTATGACATCGCTTTCACGGGCTCTGCTAGCATTGTTAATACCGTCACAGCCTTTAACTCGAAGCTTAACAGTTTGTGAGCCATTTTCTAGGCTCTGGTTACAAATAACGCATGTATCTAAATCCATGTCCATATTCTGATTGAATTGTATAGAAATTTATTCAAATTGTGAGATAAAAGTGAAAATTAAAATGCAATTTATTTTAGATAAAATTTTAAAAGCGAAAAACAAAATTAAACTTACTTTAAATATAATTTTTTTAAATTACCCCGGCCCTGTGCATACAACCATATTTAATCTGTGGTTTGGAGAATTTGTACAAGTGGTTCAAGGCAATATTGCCAATTGCTTACTGTCTTCCGTGACCATGAAATTCAGAGCTTAGACAACATTTCTACTTCGTTTATTTGCGGAATGAAGCAGGTAAGGGAAGTTTCATTATTCGGGTAATGGCGGTAGCTAAATATGCGAATTTACCCACTTTCCCATCGAGGGATTTTGGAGGACTTTTGATATGTGACACCTGGCAGTCCCATGAATGCCGCAGAAAAGAAATAAATTCTGTTGCAATTTGTTCTAGGTTAATTTGTAGTTTTACTGGACTATGGTGCGGTGGTCCAGCGGAAAGATGTCTGGGTTGCTGATCCTATGCGGAATTGCAGGATGAGGGTTCGATCCCCGACCGGGGAAATTATGATCAACAAAGTAAACTAACGGGTGCACTCTGTAGGCGGGGTTAGCACAGAAATTGCCAGTGCGTTAAAAAACTAAGCATACCTACCTACCTACCAAGCAAGCAAGCAAACGATCTTTATTGACAAATCCAACATGTGGACATACAGACAATATTCAACATTCTGTTGAATATTTTGATACTAATTTTACTGGGCATTGTACGAATTGTATGACCTTACTATTTAATCAACATTCTGTTGAAAATTTGAAACTAACTTTCCTAGGCATTGCGTCCGATAAAAGCTTCACAGGCGTCATAATCAAAATGCTTAGTGAATGACGTCTCTAGCTCCATCGTGAATATTGAATAGTCCGTCAAGTGTACACATTTTATGTTTTTACTTTTAATCAACATTCTGCTGAATATTTTGAAATTAATTTGACCGGGCGCTGCTACGGCTATAGACAGTAAAAGCACCTAGTTAAATTAGTTTCAGGATATTCAACACCTTACCTGTATAATTACCTTGAAATTGTGATTCTGGGAAGTCGTGAATCAAAGTATATAAATCGATTCCAGTACGCTGAAAAAACGGACAGAGATTAGCTAGAAATGGATCTCACCTTTGAAATTGTCATGAACAAATTTGATCATTAAACAGCCTATGCCACTTAATAATGTGGAACACTTGTAATAAGTGGCCACATATTTTAGCAAGAGCATTAAGATAGTTAGCTTTGCCCTCCCGGACGCATGTAGACCCAATCGCAATGCACCGATTCTCTTATAGAACGAGGGTATAAGTTATCTAACCTGTCACTCATCCGGACGAGTGTCGACGTGTTGACGTCATAATCAATTATGTCACAGGTAGGCTGCCATCACAGTCAACATACGTAATGAATGACGTAGCTATCGCCATCAGAAACGTTGCTAAGTCCGTAAGCTGTGCGAATAGTATATCTTTACTATTTAATAAACATTCTGTTTAATATTTTGAAACTAATTTAACTGTGCTGCTGCTATAAGCACAGACAGCATCTAGTCAAATTAGTTTTAAAATATTCAACAGCTCACCTCTATAGTTACCTTGGAAATGGGATTCTGGGAAGCCATGCTTGAAAGTATTTAAATCACAATGATGACGGCTATGAATATAGGCCTATCATCATCTCTTATTGTATTTTAACCGCCTCATGGCATAGCTGGTCAAACGAGCCCTACAGCGAACTTGAGCAATGCCAAATTGCATGCCATGGGGGGGGGGGACAGTTTTTGATAATTTACCACTGGAATGGCTCTCGAGGCAGTCAGTCGCGATTCCAGTGGCAAATCTGCAAAAACAATCTTCTCTTGGCCTGCAAATTGGCATTCAATATCTAAATATTTTAACATTCTTCACCAAATTTAGACAGTAAAGGTTTAATATATTATGACGACAATACCAGGTACTGTGTCTGTTTCATTTTCCCCTTATGTATTATAAAACACTAGGCTGGACATACTAGATAGTGTATAAATGTCCATTGTTATGTCTCGTAGGGCGTCGGGGCAAACTTTTTAATGTCGTGGACTCATTTTACTAATGACTATATATGTGGTAAATTTTAACAGTAAAACATGTATAATAATGTTGTAGAGCGTGAAAAATTAGACAAAATTCGCTAGAAATAATGTACGTGTGAAGTTCATTAGTAATTTATTGTCCTTAATCCTCACTGGGAAAAGATCCATGCATGCAATTATTTAGCACTATGGATAGACAACTGATGTTCCGAATTTCCCATCAAAACGGCTTTCAATAACGTTGTAGCGGGTGCTTAGATACATAAATCAACAGAAAGGGTATGTATGTGCCAAGTTAGTAATGCCTACAATGTGCTCGGCCCAAGAATTCAACCCATATGGTTAGATAGGTTATCTGAATATGCTAATGAAGTATTGAGTTAAAACATATTTACCATGACGTAATTTAATTTGTTGTACACAATTTCATACCGAAAATTGGCTGAAATTTTAGCCCATTCACAGTCTTCACTGCGCTATTGTCTGTAGGTTATGATCGGCTCCAGAATTTTACCCACATAAACTTGAGTTTAAAAAGTATAATTTAGCCTAAATTACTTTCATCTGTAAACAATATGATATCATATCATTGCTAGCTATATTCATAATTAAAACAAATTCTGCAATGAAATAATTCTGTAGTCCACAATTCCATAGTGAAAATTGGCTTAAATTTTGGCAGATCAGTAATTTTCAGTACCATACTGTCTGCAATAAGTTAGGCCCATATTCGGTTCGAAATTCATACATACGGTTAGATCGGTATATGAATACGCTAATGAAATATCAAGCTTAAAAATGTCTACCATGAAATAATCTCGTAGTACACAATTCAATGGCAAAAATTTGCACAAGTTTTGGCAGATCCATGGTTTTCGGTAGCCTACTGTCTGTAATAAGTTCGGCCCCAAAATGCCAGTTAGATATATAAATACGCTAATAAAATATCGATTGAGAAAAATTCCACCGTAAAGTAATTTTACAATACATTGACCAAAAGTTGTCAGATACCAATAATTTACATACCAATATCTATGTATTCTGTTTGTAACCAGCTTTCGAACATTTAGCCATAGAGAACTCAATATGTATTATTAAGTACTAGTGCTGTACGAAATATTGCACGATCCTACCATCAAATAATATCACAATTACCAAGTATGTCCATGTAGTTACTTATTCGCAATACGTCCCCATTGAAAGATAGTTGGTTCACAATCGGATAGATGTCAATATGTCCTGGCATATTGCTTGTAATAGGTTCGGCTCCAGAATTTCACCCATATGTTTACATAGATATATATGAATGCGCTAATAAAGCATAGAGTTAGAAAAATTCTACCATGGGGTAATTTCGAAATAGGCAATTTGGTCGCAACTTACAGTTTTCAAATGCTAATAATTTACTATATATTCAGTATCAGAATCTCTGTACTCAGTTTGTAGCCAGGCTTTCGAACATAATGCCATCTAGAACTCACTAAATATCCTATAATTTAGCTCCCGATAGAATCTGAATTATCAAACAACAACACCCCCCCCCCACCAGAATGTACGCATATGGTTAACAAGATGGATTGAAAGATGGGTGGACTGCCCCAAAATATATTCCTGTTCTTCCTATAGCCCATAGCTAATCCTATCCAAGGCCGATGCCATTACCATCATCTTAAACATATGACACTACCAAGAAACTATCATTATTACAATTGCAAGCACCATCAGCACTACATTGGCCAGGTAAGAAACTGTAAATGATAGTAAGAACCTTTGTAATATTAACTGTTAATATAACAAGATAAACACACTTCTCCCTGTTCTGCAAATCTGTTGTCAATTTATCACATGTCTAATGGCAATGTCTTTATAGTATATTGACTTTAACTTGAAGCGCATGTCTTCCTATATTATATAGTGCGTGTGCCAGTTCTACATGTATACTTTCTTTGTTCTGTACATGGGATATAGTCACTGTCTTTGGTGGACAGCCTGTTGTGCTACTGCAAACTGCATATTATATATAAAAATGAATTTGAAGCTCAACTTGAATTATAATAATATCCGGCCACGCTATTTGCCATTGGTGCCTTGCATCAATATGTGTACTCGTTCCATCTAGTATTTTCGTTGGAGAGAGAGAGAGAGAGAGAGAGAGAGAGAGAGAGAGAGAGAGAGAGAGAGAGAGGGGGGGGGGGAGGGGGAGGGGAGCGGGAGGGGAGGGGGAGGGGTGGGGGAGGGGCGGGAGAGCGAGTCAGGCAGGGTAGTGACGTATTTGCTCATACTTGAGTGAATGATCGGATCCCTCCGTTAGACTGAAGTTGTTGCTGCCACATGCAGGGACAGCATTCAGTCAAACTGCTTTCAAGATATCATCCACATACAGTTAATATATTAGCTTATAGGAAATGTTTAAAACTACGCTCTATACGATTTCCTGCCTTTCTCTCTCAGTCCGTATTTTGCATATTTTAATGAGATGTATACTTTATTTAACCATTCGAACACCGAAAACTTAGGCGGAAACAAGAAATCAATTACGATTTAACAGCAATTATGTTGAATTAATGGCGTGTGTTCTAATTAAATTACCTTTAACAATATTCAACAGGTTATCCGTTTTAATTATTGCATAGAAATGATGTTTTTTACGACCGCGAGCGACAAAATATTAACCTCTTAATCCTCAAATGTTATTGCATCAATTTCAACACATCGACACACATACACCGGAAATCTTGTTAAATATTTTGAAACTAATTCGACTTTCAGTCGAATTAATTTCAAAATATTCAACACAAATATGCCTTAACATCAAACAGAATTTATCGGTTTTGATATGTACGTGTTAAACGGTTAGTAGTACATAAGGTAGTCCTATTTTACCCGCGCGCTAGGACCGTGTAGCAAGTCATCGACTTTAATGGTGGTTGGTGGGGTGTGTGGTGGTGGTGGTGGTGGGGGTGGGTGGGGGGGGGGGGGGGCGTGATGTGTGCAGAGCCGCATCATTGAGCAGTACATTATCAGTACAGTGCAATAATTTCAGGAATCTGCACTGTTGCTCAAACATATTACGTCATATTCAATTACGTCACATGTAGGCTGGCGTCACAATACAAAGTGACGAATCTATCTCCGTCATGAACACAGAAAGGTCCGGCAAGTGTACGAATTTTATGGCTTTGAGATGAATTTACTATTTAATAAACATGCTGTTGAATATTTTGAAAGCATTTTGACTGTGCGGTATTGCTGCCATAGGCAACAACACCACCCAGTCAAATTCGTTTCAAAATAGTCAGTATCGTACGTATATAGTTGGCTTTAATTGTGGATTCCGGGAATTCAGGATTCAAAGTATATGAATTGCTTGCAACAAACGTAAAAAAGTGGGCGGAGCTTAGCTAGAAATGCGCGGAGCATAGCTCTATTGAGATTAATCGTGAACCAATTTTAAACAGATACTATTCTGATCTCAAAAGTTGTATTGTATTGATAGATTACGGTATATAGATTCCATATCATTCATCATATATTCGTGTATCTGTACAAGCTCGTATTACAAATTATTTGCTCGTTCACCTAGCGTTAATGTTCAACTGTGGTCACCGCCATTTTGTCTCCGGATGTGTGTGATGTCATGCGGGTGCTAATTCAATACACATAATTGTTATGTAATAATTAGCCGGTTGAATATTTAAAAAACAATTTTACAGGCAGTTATAGCTACCTAATGCAGCCAAAGTATATACCGAGGTATCCAGCCTAGGGCTTTTTTCTGATTGTTTGAAACAGAATCATGACAGCCTTACATAGGAGGTATCAAAATTTTGCTTTTAAAGCCCGGATACCGTTCTTAGAATGCATGATAAAAAACTAAACAAATGCGTAGTTTATGTGTGGCATATTCGATGATAAGGCAGGCATATTACCGGGCCGCTACTGGTCCAAGACCGGATCAATAATGCCTTCTAATAGCCCAGTAATCCGCGTTATCAGGACTGTATCTCCTGAAGGGACAACACACGATGTGGTGCGTTTTCCTTTAAGCCTTTCAGGACGAAGCCTGGCAAACCCATCATTTGCAGTGGTCTTGAGGAATGCCCATTTACAGGCCAATAGATGACTATTTTTGAAAAATTACCTCTGGAATGACTGGCTCGGTAACGGAGCCAGTCAATCCAGTTGTAAGAATTTCAAAAATAGTCCTCTCTTGGCCTAATAATGGGCATTCAATAAGCAAAGAATGTGATTTTCTTGAATAAATTTAGCAATTGAAAGGTTAACAAAGATATAAGATATATTTCTCCTTTCTTGTTACAGCATGTTGTGCCAGGAGTTACATCATCAGTATGCAGAAACCGTTCCTTCTCCTAGTTCTCGGTGCAGTCTTCCTGCGAACAATGGCTACGGAACTTGCTTATACAGACGGTGAATTGCTCACTGAAGAGAAAGTTAAAATTCGGCGATTTGTGTGTGGCATGTTTGGACGATGTATGCGAGATGACGATAACATTGGGGAGGACACCGGTACGTTTGCAATCTCCGTGCTCGCCGCTGTCGTCGTCGTTGTGATCATCGTCGTTGTCGTCGTTGTCGTCGTCGTGGTCGTAGTAGTAGTAGTAGTAGTAGTAGTAGTAGTAGTAGTAGTAGTAGTAGTAGTAGTAGTAGTAGTAGTAGTAGTAGTAGTAGTCGTGGTCGTGGTCGTCGTCCAGCGTCCATCGTCGTCGCCACCGCCGTCGCCGCATTATTATTATTATTATTATTATTATTATTATTATTATTATTATATTATTATTATTATTATTATTATTATTATTATTATTATTATTATTATTATTATTATTATTATTATTAAATTTCAGTTTTCGATAATACGCCGTTTCTTATGATATTTGTATTCCTTGCCTGGCTTGTTATGAGTTGCTGTGCATCACGCTGTGACATTATTGTCAAGATTACCTCGACCATCTCCGTTTCTTCCGTCGTGGGTGGAGCCGGAACTGGGCTTATTGGTCCTCTTGCGGCTTCCTGTATCAGCGTCAAAGCCACTGCGGATATGAATACGTGGGTAGCCACCATCACGGATCTTCTGCAAGACTTGGCTCGAGGAGAACAATATCTTCTGGAAGACTTGGCTCGAGGAGAACAAGGCGGTGACGGCACGACGTAATATTACAAATAAATTACGTGACTATATCCTATATCCAACCCTCCCATGCTTCACTCAACCCTCTTCGGTTGTATTTTTTGATTTGATTTGATTTAAACATATTTTACTGCAACATTTGCACAATGGGATCGGGCACAAGCTCTTACATCTTAGAGTCCCCCCACCCACCCCTCCCTTGACCATTAAAGTGTTGATGGACCTTTCCGGTTTTATCTATGCCCCACCCATCTCTAGCTAAGCTCCACCCACACCTCGCTCGTGTTGGGATCGATCGATCCTGACTATCAATTTCCACAAAGTTAGACAGGTAATCGGTTGAATATTTTGAAACTAATTTGACTGGATATGGAAGGCCATCACCGCCAAAATCCAAAATGCAAATGGAACAGGCTAATTCCGAATGGACCAGAAAGAAATACCAAACAATCCAGGCAACGCCGTCAAACAGAACAGACTAATGCCAAACAGAACAGACTAATGTGTCAAACAGAGCAGGCTATTGTCAAACAGAACAGACTATTGTTAAACAGAACAGGCTATTATCAAACAGAACAGACTTATGTGTCAAACAGAAGAGACTAATATCAAACAGAACAGGTTATTGGCAAACAGAATAGATTATTGTCAAACAGAACAGACAACTATGACCAACAGAACAGACAACTACGACAAACAGAACAGACATCAATGACAAACAGAACAGACAACTACGACACACAGAACAGACATCAATGACAAACAGAACAGACATCAATGACAAACAGAACAGACAACTACGATAAACAGAAAAGACAACTACGACAAACACAACAGACAACTACGAGAAACAGAACAGACATCAATGATAAACAGAACAGACAACTACGACACACAGAACGGACAATAATGAAAAACAGAATAGACATCAATGGCAAACAGAACAGTATGGCAAAAGAGCGACTAGCGGCTCTATGTATACAAACAAACCCTTGTTGCGTAAAAACTACTAGAGATTTTAAAATAAAATTTGGAACATATGTAGAAGGGTGCATGTTTTAAATAATCCCCGATTTTCAGACATATCGGTTAAGTATTTCAACGAAATCCCTTTCAAAATAGTCAGTTAATATGTATTACTGTTGTTGCTATGTGCCGTGTCTAAAACCACTGTTGTGTCAAAATTACTTGAGATTTTAAAATAAAATTTGGAACATATATAGAAGGGTCTTTTTTTTAAATAATCCCCGATTTTCAGGCATCTTTACAGTAAATTTTGTCAAGTAGACCCCTCATTTCAACGAAATTTCGTTCAAAATAGTCAGCAATATTCATTACTGTTGTTGCTCTATACCGTGTCTAAGTAGTCAACAAACAAACCACTGTTGAGTAAAAACTAATTACGAGTTTTAACAATTAAAATTGGAACATAATTTAAATTATTTAGATGGACGTATGTTTTAAATAATCCCCGATTGTCAGTGATATTTGTACCTGAATCGGCGAAATCATTTTCAAAATGGTTATCAATCTTCGTATTTACCGTACCTCCCATTATATAGGCATATTATAAAACATAAGCAAACATGTGTTAAATGGTAGAGAGAAATCAGCTTACTTTAAAACTGAGATTGGAAACTTTAGATGTCTGAGAGAGTCAAAGTTTTCAAAATATTCTGCCAGTTCTATATTTAGCCACCTTGAAATGGTAACGAGTATTATAACGTTTGCTAAAAAGTAACTTTTAGTCAAATTGTTTTCAAAATGACTTCTGATATTTTTTATTATAATCGGCGGAACAGTTACCCCCAACAATTGTGATAAATATATTAGGCCCTATTCCTATTGTGGCCACGCCCCTTTTCCATTCCATCCACCACCACCAACTCCCTCCAAAAAGCAACAATCATGGGCAAATGTGAGAAATGGCTGTCCGGTCTTCTGCGTCCAGGCTAAGCTGATCAGTAACATTTTCAAGCTTTCATGGGGTCTTGGAAGGGAATAATGAGTATTCATGAATAAAGCTATGATTAAGGACAGCATGATTGAGGACTGGATACATCATCATACTTGCCAAACCAAGATATTATGCATTCTCTTGATATACGTATTAACATGTGTCCAAATTTGATTGCAATAGGGTGAAGAAATCCTGAGGTAAAGACAGACGCAAAGTAGTTAATTTACAGAAAAATTAACGGAAAACCTAACTTGAAAAACTTGAATATTGCTCAAGGTCACGATGACATTGACCCTGGGACCTCACTTTCATTGCACCACCTTCGCGTAACCATGTGTCCAAATTTAGTTTCAATAAGGTAACCATGTGTTCGAATTTAGTTTCAATAGGATTAACTGATATAAGACAATATATGCAGAGCTTAAATCATTACCAAGAACTTAACCACAGACAAACATACAGATTAACCAAGACAATCACTGTATTTGTGAAAATTCTAATTTTCCCCAATAACTATGGAACGTTTTGTTTTCATCATTTTAATTTCAAAATATTTAGCATAATAAAGTGGTAAAAAGGTGCTTAATTTTGGTATGCATGGCTGCTATGGGTAAATATATCTTAGGAACAAACAAATAGATCAGAAAAATTTAGAGATTTATTAAAAATAATAACCTGATAAACGAGAGAAATCAGATTGCAGACCCTCGCCCTCCCATTTTTTGTCACATACAGTTTTCAGATTTTCCAGATTTCCTTGGATTTTTTATTTTTTCAGACCATGCCAAAAGTTGTAGAATCCTAAGTGTTAAACTGTGAATCAAATTGGTCCAGCAGTTTACAAGATATCCATAGATTCCGATTTTGATCCGATCTGGACCCATTTTTTACTCGGCTCCACATGCCTGGAAATCCTCATGCACGGCAAGTTCCTTCGCTGTGTTAATGGCATGCCTTGAATGCAAAACTGACCCATTTCAAAAATTGCAAAAAACTATTTTATTCACTATCAATTCGTGCCATAATTAGTAACCATAAAACAGAGATTTCATTGAGCGTTCAGTCAAATCATAACAAACATACAGCACGTCATTTGATCACAGATTAACTGCGTTAATAACATGTTGAAGATTTCGGGTTGTCTACCCTTGTTGATGACGTGTGCTCTACCCCCTTCGATGAAACCTTGTACGGATGGTTGCTGCGACAGCCGGTTCCACCGATGAAGATGGAGCGTGACACTAGCTCGCCTCGTAGGTACAGAGACCTGACGATATTTATATTAGTGCCTGGGCCTGATCTAACTGCGCGTTTCAGAACGATTGGTTCGACACGGTGGTCTTCCGTGTTCTCCAGAATAACAACAAATATGTGACGAACTTTTGCCTTGTATATATCACAAGGTGATCGTTTTACTTGCTAACTTTAACTATACAATAAACCTACAAAGTTGGTAACTTTTACTGTTACCTAGCGATCTCTTCACAAACATTAAATATTACAATTCAATGTTTCTAAGCTTCCCATTTTGACCAGCTCTTGCCTACTTAAAACCATTCAGCAAGAGTTTCACAAGGTGCGAGGCGGACCGAATTCTCGATTAAAGTTAAAGTCCCCCTTATGTACTATCTCAGTTTCTATTCTCCCTCCATCTTGGTTTCGCACCGCCGGAGGTTGCTCTGATTCTCATTGGATTATGACATCATTTTGACCAATCAAGACCCCGACCCTCCCTCCTCGGGAGGGTGCTTTCTACCTAGCACCTGCGGTTTGGCTGGTTCTTGAGTGATCGGATCTGTCGTTCCCCTAACTTTATTTTAGAATTCCACCTGGCTTCCCATGTCATTCCTGACGAATGACCTGCCCAAAATGACGAATACTGGTTTGATACCAAGGCTTGCTGGTGGATTTTTGATCATAACTTTCGATTGTGTACCTACCGCCTACAGGACGCTACAATGTCCATGTCATGTTCATTGCCTATTAGTCGACAACTTGTAGAATGCTAGAGTTAATCGGCACACGAGTTACCATTCCTCATAGCCGGGTTATTCTCGGCTTATCTGATCCCACGCTTCAGTGGGAACACAGACCGCTACGTCTCTAACTACGTCCGTTTGTTGTATCTAATACTTGATTGATTCCAACCTGGTGCCAACCATTATCTTTTATGCTCGTCTAACTACGTCCGTTTGTTATATCTAATCCCTTGATTGATTCCAACCTGGTGCCAACCATTATCTTTTATGCTCGATTCAGTTTCGGCGAAACTGTACCTGCACTAGCTGACGTATCTGCTGCCAGTCATCCAGTGCTGATAATATATATCCAGATAATAAGATGCTCTAGCCGATGATCAGTGCATCTAAATATACCCAGTGACATAGTCTCTTAGCTCACCTGGTATTCAAACAAGAATTGTGCTCGGGCTTACTCCTCGTACATATAAGATGTCCAGCGGGGTCATGACCTCCCCAAAAGACAGTCCCATATCTACAATGTGTATCCAGCATTTCGCTGTAACACATTACGACACCGAGCTCTCATAGTGTTGATGAGTCGAGTGACACGATGTTGCGGGATAGCCACCCACTCCTCTTGTAACACATGATGCGTGCCACCAAGCAGTGCCATCGCTCACTCTACTGTAAACAGCTCGCTTCAACTGATCTCACAAATACTCTATGGAATTGAGATCTGGAGAGTTAGTTCACAAAATTCTCTCATGTCATGTGATTGATCCATAAACTGGATTCGACCGGATTGGCAAAATAGGGCTGGATGGTAGTAATATCTGGTCCCAGCACTGCACCTAGATGATTGGCCATGGATATGTTAACAGATGATCCATCAAAAGTCAAAGATACAATAGAAGCCCCGCAATCATGAACTTTCAAGATCACCTGTTTGACAAGATTAGCCTTATCAATGGCACACATACCGTCAATAAGGAAATATGCGATTGGAATTTTCCAGGAGCTATTTATAGCTACAACCATAAATACAAGCGCCTCTTTGGCCACAGGAACTGAATCTACGACGGCACCAATACCAAGATCAAAATAACCAACAAAGTTTTACCCATCCCACTCTACCACTTGCTTAAATGCCATTTCATCAAAGATGAGGGCACACGAAAGTGGGACACTTGCAGAACTAGCCTGATGTTTAATTGAATTGAATGCCTCCTCTGTAAAACCTGGTGAACCGTCAACCGTCGAATACCATGTTCTAAGAGTACTTGGGTGTGGAAGGCAGAATTTCAATGCATCACGTACATAGCTGTAAGCTTTGGGTGAATAAAAGTTCAACGTTAAGGCAAATGATTTCAGTGTTTCGCTATAGTGACCTTTGTCAGCCAGACGCTGTTTCTTAAACAAATCAAGGCTTACACTAGAAAAATAATTTTCTAAAACTACCAATCCATTTTCATTTAGAAGAGTTTTCTCTTTAAGTTCTGTGAACACCTCCTTCTTAATATTAACAGTGTTTTTTGCCTCTTAATTCGCTTTCTGGATGTCGCTAATGTATTTTGATAGTGCTTTAAGGATTTTTCCTTCTCATCGAGAATGTCGTTATATTTGCGCTTTAACTTACGGGGACTTAAATCACAAAAATAATTATGGTCAATAGAAACATCCGGGTTTCACTTGATGGATCTTCAGCCTTTGATGTGCTGGAAACATGCAAGAGTTCTCTCACTGCTTGTAATTTTCTCTCATGTAACACCTGAAATATAACAGATAATTCATTCACACAATGCCAATGATGACAATAAGTCTACTTACTTACTCATCATAGCATAATGAGACATCAGTAAAACACAACATTTAAATATGACTGCTTTCCTCACGAGAATGATGTTCATATTGTATGCCTTCTGCAGAAATTCCAGACTTTTTCCATAACTAATTTAGTATTTCATCCCTCGGTATGGCTCATTTATTTGTACTCAATTGGCGTGGCTGTCATTTTCATTTTACATTACAACAAAGAGAGGAGAGATGAGAAAGAGACATGAGAGAATGTCTTGTGTAACATGCATTGTTTGCTGACACCCAGTGGACTTGAACCACTACAGCCAATGCCCCTTGGGAGAGACGAGCTGCGACTATCAAGCACCTAGTAGATGTAATGCACGCGCTACAAGATATGAGTCCAGTTCAGTCTTCAGATTTCAGTCCAGTTGCAGACCAATAGAATATTTTTGAGATTTTACAACTGTAATGACAGGCTCGGTTATCGTCTTATCGAATCAGTCATTCCAGCGGTAAAGTTTCAAAAATACTTAAATTGTGTACATAGATATAATGTATTGAAATAAATCTTTTTAACACATGATTTAATTTCAGATAACTTAATATAATTTTTTTAGTTGTGAAATTTAATTACAGACAATAGTCGCTAATTCAAATTCACGACTAAAATATATTTATCTATATACGGAATGAAATCATCGTGATGGCTAAGATTTATTTTGTTCCATTACATCTAGTCACATAATTTGAGCTTCTAAAAGTATACAATTTAATTTATTTCAACAATTTTATTTTCAAGCATTCTGGTGTGAATATGCACATTACATGTAAATCAGACATTTACGGCAACAATCCCATACTAACATATACACGTCAAAGCGGAATATAATTTATGCAAAAACTTGGATTTTATATAAACCCTGTCATTCAACGTGTCAGGAAGATTAGTACTTACCTATTAATGCGTAAGAAAAAATAAGCTACATGTGCTTAGTGTTATGTAGAGTTTGATGCGTCCTGACATATTTTGTTGAAATCAATCAAGTCATTCCTGAGAAGACATTTAAAGTTTCCAATTGTTTTCCTATAGGAGTTTTGGCGGAAAAGAATTCAAGATGGCCACCAAACCCGTAGTCATGTTAGCCCTTAAATTACATTTCCCAGATTTTGGCCTGATCAGTTCAGCGGTTTTGTAGAAATAATTTTTGCGAAAACTCAGCCATCCAGGATGGCCACCAAGCAATCCAATTAATCAGCTTCTTTTGAATAAACTCGCTTCAACTCTTTCCCTAGATCAAGTTTTTTGAATGTTTTTTTAATGTTTAATATGATAGGAAAATGGAATGTTTTTTAAAACAGTGCTGCTACATAGCAGCAACAGTTTTCAGCAGCACTGACCTAAAATTCAAAATTTATCCAGTTATAATATAAAAGCAAACTGAATAATCTTAGAGTAGAATTGCTAAAGTTCAAGCATGGCTTGTAGTCACTAGGGCTTGTAGAATTTACTGATCACTATACCTCCTCAGCACCTAGTAACTTATGAAAGTTAATGTTAAGCTTCAAAGACAGCTGAAAATCATGAAAGCCTGAAAAAGAGTTAACATGTGTTCCTTGGAATTAAATGTCATGTCTGTCCTTACAGTCTATAAACACCACAGCTCCCATCAAATGCATTTGTTATAATAAATAGAGGACTTATTCTTGTTGCAATATGCCATGTTGATGACACTATAATAAGCATATATATAAAAAATGCTCGAATGCTAATATCCGTATCGAGTTCCGCAAGAACTTGACCATTAAATTAATCATCTCCTTATTCGCTTCTGCTTCAAATGTGAGACAAAAAGTATCAACAAAACGTTGCGAAATAATACAAGTTGTATATATTCATTGAATTATTAAGGGGTCAAACCTGTTTAAGATGAGCTGGAAAGTCAAACAGAGTCGGAACTGCATCACAAGTCAGTCTTCTACATTCCCTAGCTCCGCCTTCAAAGCATGCGGATGTGAAATGCTGGCTTCAAATCTGTTGGTATTTCAATGGTCTCCAATTCTCTTCTCATCTGTGTCAGCCATCTTTTGAGCAGTTTTGTTGGTCGTCTCAAGAGCCCTCCCTAGGTAAATGGACCCTGAAAATTGGTTGGTAGATTAGATTATATATCAAACAAACAGAATAAAAGAATTTAACCACTGCCGTGACTATTCACGGCCATGTTGGCATTGTTCCCCTGCCCACACCCCACCCCACACCCAACCCACACACCCCACCCCACCAACTGTATCATGGAGGTTTCTGGCAAAATTGTTTTATAGCTGTTTGGTGTTGTTTCGGCGGGGACGCCCCACTAGTCCAACAGCCCAGTGGTCCGACAACACAATAACCCGACAATTTTACACACTAGTTCGACAACCGATTAGTCCGACAGTCCAATAGTTCGACAAATTTACTCACTAGTCCAATAGCTCACTAGTCCGACATCCCAATAGTCCGATAATTATACCCAGTAGTCAGACAGCCCAACAGTCCGACAAACAGAACATTTACAAATCCAGTAGTCCGACAACCAAGTAGTCCGACAATAGTAATTTTATCAGACGGTGCAATTGTCTTAAAACCGTGCAGCTGTTGAAGTAGGATAAGAATGGCACGTCGTCATCGGAAATACCTAAATGTTTTATGTTATAGACCTATATATTACTGCAGCCTTTATCAAACAAAGCAGTCTTGGACACTATACAAATGAGTGAAGGGCATGCAAACAACGATAACAGCAATAGATCCAGCGTTTGATCCGATCATGATCTGTTTGGATAAATGGATGGATAGATGGATGGAGGGTTTGGGTTGGAGCAAGGGAGGACTACAGCTTACAACAAGAGCAATCGGAGATTTCAGACCCTCGCCCCCTCCCTCCACCCCACCCCCATTTTTTGGTTAGATTGTAAGAAGTGTTTTTGAATTATCCAGATTTTTGTTAGATTTCTCTGATTTTTACAGAACACGCCAAAAGTTGTGGAATCCTAGTATATGGTCTCACACGTTGTTGCGTTAAAATTTGAGCAAAATCGTATCAGTAATTTTCAAGATATGTATCTATCCAGAATTTGATCTGATTTATCCGGATCACGGCCAAAGTCTGGGAATCCTGCTGCACGGCAATGTCCTTCCTCGTGTTAAAGATGAGCCGAACCGGACCAGCAGTATTTTATACAGATGCGGACTGACACACACACACACACACACACACACACACACACACACACACACACACACACACACACACACACACACACACACACACACACACACACACACACACACACACACACACACACACACACACACACACACACACACACACACACACACACACACACACACACACACACACACACACACACACACACGCACCTACACACACACGCACGCACGCGCGCGCGCACGCACGCACGCACGCACGCGCCAAGGAGTGGTGTGGTTATCATGCTTGGGCAGAAATAGAGACAACTAATATTTTGTGTGGATCGTTTCAAACAATTAAAGATGCAGGTGTCAGATGGTCGGTTATGGAGAAATAAATATAAAGATTATTTTAAGATTTCAAAAACGGGAAACAACATCCTAAATTGAATATTTTTCCGCCATTCTCATTGCACCCTTCCAATTATAACATAACAAGAGGCTCAAGGGGCCTGTGTTGCTCACCTGGAGCACTGTGCATTTTTGTTAAAATTGTTGGTGGGTGGTTTAGGAGTAGTCTTTTAAACGAGTTTGTGAACATTTTTGCAAGTCCAATATGGCCGCCAAACACGCTACATTTTGATTGGTCCATTCTGCCACGTTTCTGACTAAGCTCCTTCCCTTGAACAAACTTTAATGGCACTCAGTGCTTAATCATATCTCCCAAATTTCGGCCCAATCCGCTCAGTGGTTCTGGAGTTGTTTTGGCAAAAATAGGTCATCCAAGATGGCCGCCAATCCACTTGGCTAATCAAGTTCCCTTGAACAAACTTGCTCTTGTCCTAGATGATATGTCATGCGTTTTGAATTGATTCCCCCAAACGATTTTGGAGAAGATCTTTAATGACATTTCTAAAAATCGACCAAAATCCAAGATGTCACGAAAATACATTTTAAATTTCCCATTGCTTGAGTATGGGAGATTTTGGCGGGTAAATTATCCAAGTTGGTCGCTAAACCGTTTATACGACAGTCTCGAAAATGGCAATTTTGAAATCACAATACGCACAAACATAGATAAAACAAATTTCGGCCTAAAAATCAATCAAATAAAAAAATCCAATACGGCCGCCAAACACGCTATATATTGATAGGCCCATAGTGGCCAGCTTTTTTTTGATGGATCAACTTCTCTTGAACAAATTTTAATGGCCCTTAGTCCCTAATCATATATCACAAATTTCCGGGGAAGAAATTGTTTTTGCGAAAGAGGGCATCCAAGATGGCCGCTGAACCATTTGGTCAATCAAGTTCCGTTGAACAAATTTTAGTGAGCTCTTGCTCTAGATCATATTACATGAGGTTTGAATTGATCCCTCAAACGGTATTGAAGAAGATTTTTAAAGACATTTCTAAAAATCGGCCGAAATCCAAGATGGCCACCGACCAAATTGGCCGATCGGCTTCGTTTGAACAAAATGAAATCTCTATGCCATAGGGATGCTTCCTGCCAAATATAATTCAAATCGGCCCAGTAGTCCTCGAGAAGACATTTTAAATTTCCCATTGCTTTAGTATGGGAGCTTTTGGCGGGAAAATTATCTAAGATGGCTGCCAAACCGTTTATCCAACAGTTTCGAAAATTGCAAATTTGAGATCAGAATACCCAAAAACCTATATAAACCGAATTTCGGCCTCAAAATACATCAAATAATAAAATCCAATATGGCTGCCAAACACACTATCTTCTGATTGGTCCACCGCGGCCATGTTTTTTGACGAATCAACTTCTCTTGAACAAACGTTAATGGCCCTTAGTCGCTAATTATATATCACAAATTTCGGCCTGATCGCTTCAGCGGTTCTGGGGAAGATGTCGTTTTTGCGAATACTAGGTCATCCATAATGGCCGCTGAACCATCTGGTCAATCAAGTTCGCTTGAACAAACCTGGTTCAGCTCTTGGCCTAGAGATCATATTTCGTGAGTTCTGAATCGATCCCTCAAACGGTTTTGGAGAAGAAGATTTTTAAAGACATTTCTAAAAAATTGACCGAAATCCAAGATGGTCGCCGGCCAAATTGGTTGATCGGGTTCGTTTGAACAAACTTGAATCTCTACGCCTTAAAGATGCTTCATGCCAAATATAATTGAAATCGGCCCAGTAGTTCTCGAGTAGATATTTTAAATTTCCCATTGCTTTAGTATGGGAGCTTTTGGCGGGAAAATGATCCAGGATGGCCGCCAAACCATTCATCCGACAGTTTCGAAAATTGCAAATTTGAGATCAGAATACCCAAAAACCTATATAAAACCAATTTCGGCCTCAAAATCCATCAAATAAAAAAATCCAATATGGCCGCCAACCATTCTATATTTTATTAGCCCACGGCGGCCATGTTTTTTGACCGATCAACTTCTCTTGAACAAGCTTTACTGGCCCTAATAATATCTGCCAAATTTCGGCCTGCTCCCTTCAGCGGTTCTGGAGAAGAAGTTATTTTCACTAAAACTAGGTCACCCAAAGTGGCCGTCGAACCATTTGACCAATTAAGTTCCCTTGAACAAACTTGGTTGAACTCTTGCCCTAAATCATATATCATGAGGGTTCCTTCAATTCCTCAAACGGTTTCGGAGAAGATTTTTAAAGACGTTTCTAAAAATCGGCCAAAATCCAAGATGGTCGCCGACCTAATTGGCCGATCGGCTTCATTTGAACAAACTTGGATCTCTATGTCCTAAGGATGGTTCCTGCCAAATATAATTGAAATTGGCCCATCGTTTCGTGAGAAGTCGTTCAAAGGAAAAGTTGATGGACGGACGACGGACGTTCGACACGACATAAGCTCACTTGGCTTTTTAGGCCAGGTGAGCTAAAAATCGTCATCATCATCATCGTCATCGTCATCATTATCATTATCATCACTACCAGCGCCCGGGATAGCACCACCACCACCATCCTCCTCCTCTTCATCAGCCTCTTCTTCCACCTCTCCATCATCATCATCCACAGCACCATCATCATCATCATCATCATCATCCCGCCATCATTTCCGCCACTACCACCACCACTACCACCACAATCACAACTACCCTCACCACTACCGCGAACAATACAACCACCGCCATCACCACCACCACCACCACCACCACCACCACCACCACCAACAACAACAACAACAACCGCCACCACCACCAACACACACAGCCACCACCACCAAGAGAATCACCGCTAACACCGTCAGCGTCACCGCCAGCAGAAGTAGCAGCAGCAGCAACAGCAAGTAGTAGTAGTAGTAGTAGTAGTAGTAGTAGTAGTAGTAGTAGTAGTAGTAGTAGTAGTAGTCGTAGTAGTAGTAGTAGTAGTAGTAGTAGTAGTAGTAGTAGTCGTAGTAGTAGTAGTAGTAGTAGTAGTAGTAGTAGTAGTAGTAGTAGTAGTAGTAGTGGTAGTCATCGGTCGGACAATTTTTAATTACGATTCCGCACCAGGTATACATCTTCCTGTCAGTCAGTCTGTCTGTCTGTCGGTTGGTCGACCTGTCAAATTTGTGACATTTTACTAAGGCTGCATATGTCGCATCTATACCGGTTTTGCATTTGAAAGTCTGTAACTTAGTAGATACTCATTATATCGGCTATTAACTAGTTTATGGGCATAACTTAAAACATTTCCCAACGTGTTTGTTCTAAGCTTTTCTAGGATCATATTATTAGCTCAGCTGACCTGAAAGATTATGGCATGGCAACCGCCCATCTAACGTTCTTCGTCCATCCGTCGGTAGGCTTTAACATATCAAACGAGAATTTCGATTGATCAATTTTTTTGGTGGTCATGTCTGATTTTCCGACAATTTCCCGGAGCTCTTAAAACGTACCTCCTAAATCGCGAGTTTGTATTGCGGTAGGCTCTATAACAGGAAATCCTTAAAAACATATCGCCTCCTAAACCACTCCACAAATTTAATCAAATTTTGGCGGAAGGATCTTATTGCGGTAGGATCTATATTAATAATTTTGATTGATCGATGTTTTTTAGATTTTCCCAAATCCTTTAAATAAAATAAAATACTACGCCTCCTTTACCCATCCCCTAATTTCAATGAGACTTGTGTGTAACGATCATAGTGTGGTATATTTCAATCAACACCCCTAAAGAGAAATTGGATTGCTCAATTTATTTCGCGACCATCTTGGATTTCCAAATATGTCCAGAAAATTGCTTAAATATTACTCCTAAAATAGGAGTATAATAGGCACAATATGTACTTTGAAAATTACCGTAGGCTAAATCTTTATTCCTGCCCATAACGGTTGAATTTCTTAGAATTCTAGAGTGTTTTGTAGAACCTGTCTTTTCTAGTTTGAAATGTCGATATAGGCCCCTTGGCCATCTTGTTAGAAGTCATTTATTATTGGCGAAAATTAGAAGTTTTGCCAATATATCTACGGGTCCCATTATGCCGTCTGTCTGTCTGTCTGTCTGTCTGTCTGTCTGCCTGTCTGTCTGTCTGTCTGTCTGTCTGTCTGTCTGTCTGTTTGTTTGTTAGTCTAATCTCGATTAAGTTTATATCTCCAGATCGGTTCAGCCGAGTGGGACTAAACTTGGACACATTGAAGATTTCTGATCTTCGGGTCCTTGTAAGTTGATTCTCTTCCCGCTTCGGCAAGACTTGTATGTGAGGTTGCTGCGACAACCTGTCTTACCGAGGATGAAAGAGAGTGATACGAGCTCGCCTCGTCTAAAGATGTACTAGACGATATTTGTTTTCCCATCCGGGCCTGATCTGACTGGACCAACAAGATTTGATGATTCGGCACGGTGTTTCTCCGTGCAATTCAGAGCTAACCAGGAACACAATAAACCAAACTATTGCCTTGAATATTATACAAGGTGATGAGATTTATTAACTTTATAATTAATCTACACAGTGGGTAACTTTTACTGTTACCAGTTTACGATAAATACGATGAATTTTACTGTTATCGGTTTACGACAAATACGATAACTTTTACTGTTACCGGTTTACGACAAATACGATAACTTATTCTAACGTTTCCTATCTTTCTTAATGAACTAGTATTACTCCCAGCTACTCTGGTTTGCTATACTATCCAAGCTATCTCTTGCCTACTGAAAATACACTCAGCTAGAACCTTGTTACAAGGTACGAGGCGGACCGGACTCTCGATTAAAGTTAAAGTCCCCCTTATGTACTATTTTTATTGTGTTCTCCCTCCATCTTGGTTTCGTACCGCCGGAGGTTGCTCTTGGTTCCATCGGATTATGACATCATTTCGACCAATCACGACCCCGACTTTTCTTCCTAGCATCTGCGGTTTGGCCGATTCCTGAGTCATGGAATCTGTCGGATAACGCCCCATAAACTGATAGTGATGGATATTGCTTTGACAATCATTGTTAATCTTTTCTCAATATCTTATTCTGACGGACGTCTTCTGCCAACTTTTCGTCTGGTTTTCTAATCTTCTTGGCACCAGACGCTACTACGTCCTCGTCCGGCCCCTTGCTTATTAGGCTTGCGCCTGCATTTTACAAGGGTGCCATGACGTAGTGACCATGTGGCCCATCTGATTCACCAACATCTGGTGTCGTATCTGGTGTTGTGGGTCGCCTCTATAGAAATATAGAAACTCGGTCACATTATCACGGTCCTATGGTAAGTCGGTCGTCGCCACGTTACTACGTCATTCTATGAGTCATTCAGTCTGTGCTACGTACACTCTGTCCGTAGCACCCTACCGACGCTCTCGCTTGAATATTTAGAAAACTATTGGTCGTAACTCCTGCTGAATACTATAAAAGGTTATGCCGCGACTGCAGCAACAACTTTCGTCTTTTAACAACTGACAGACTCCATCAGCTTACTGCCCTAAGTCTTAGTCTATTCTATTCCAATTTCATTTATTGTTTCAGCTACATTTTCGCGTCAGTTTTGCATCGACTTGATGCACACACTAGATTGCGCTATTACATCCCTTCCCATTGTTTTATCCGTTCTTTAGCTCGCCTGGTATTCAAATATAGTAATTGACCGAGGTCTTAGACTGCAAATATAAGATGTCCCCGGGGTCATGACCCCCCAGAAGGCAATCCGATATCTACATACGCCCCTCAACCAAAGTTAATTGACCATCTCTCTTAAGGCCTTAAGAGAGTGTCAACTAACTCGTTGTGGACTATCAACAACCCAAACCTATACCAGCAGCCTGAACGGATACCACCCAATAGTCGTCCAATCATCAACAACTTAACATTACAGGTCAATATACTATACACCAATACTTGTCCGAGTAGCGGAGTGCTCGGAAATACATTAGTAGTATTCGTTAGTGTATGGTTGATAATTATACAAACATACATGTCCGGGTAGCAGAATATCGTGCGCAAAAGACTGCCCCCGGAAACACATTAATAGCATCATTAAACCGTGGTCGATAACCTCGATCCACGCGTAACTTAACATAGAGAACAATACGATCAATCAAGCAATACAATAGTATAATATACCACAATCAATTGCTCTAATGACGTCATCTAATCGTGACGACGTCACCATAAATGTCAGTCCTTAATCCTACAGTGCAAATATCATTACAGATCATGTGAATTTTTCCTAGTAATAATACAGTACCAACATGGCACCATACTAACGTTCGTGCTACAACATTTAATATTCACGAATTACTGTTCCAGTGGAAACATATAAAGTTAGTGCTAAAATGTCATGGTGATACCTCCCAGCGGTCTATGCTTACGTTAGGATCCACCACGTCAACGTACGTCTCCATCTCTATCCATTCGGCAGCCGTCGGGTCGATCTCAGTCCTGGCGTTAGCATTAGGCGACGACCCGGCTGCCATCCGCAGCGGCTCCGGTAGAGCTGCAGGTCTCCGGGGCTGCTGGGTCTGAATAGTTGGTGCAATGATATGCGGTTGACTACTATGGGCCGCACGTGGCTTGCATTTATGGGTCGCACGTGGCTTGCATTTAAGCGCATTCCACATGTGTGATAACATGCCACATTTATATAATATAAGCACAATTACTAACACAACTACGAAGGAACCCGTTGAATATGATACGAAAGAATGTACCCCAATGCCATCGACCATCACTGGGTCGATCAATGATAACGGTGCTAGCGGCATGTACTTAGACTTTTGTAAATGGTTCCACGGTTGCAGCTTTAAATGGTCAACTATCATGGATTGATTTAGAACGCCGGACACATCCAAGTGGGGCATTTCAATGGCTAGGCCTATTCGAGTGTACGTCCGACTATAAGACGCTACAGGCTCGAATTGCCAGCCCCTCCCACTATACCCGTATTCTCCAGACATCAATGCATACACACCATTACTCACCCTACATCGGTCCGTCAGTCGTCCATCGCAATGGATTTCCACCGTTTCGCCGAACATCTGCAACACTACTCTGATTTTCTCATTGGCAAATAATTTACTAGTGGTTACGTTTGACTTCGTTAGTTGAATATTACAGTTGCTATCAGTCGCATTTGTCAATACACTCACAATACAGGGCACGTGGGTCTTGTCGACCCGTAGTTGTCCTTGCCACACCCTAGGGTCAGCACCACGACACTCCGATGCGGTAAAGTACCACCCAGTCTTGGTATCTGGACCAATGCTGGTACGGGCCAGCATCACTTGCATGTAATACCCTGTCTTGGCCAGTGGTTCAGGCCATGAGTGTAGTCCATATTCGATATATTGTCCTCTGTCAATTAACGGTAGTGTCGCCACATAATGGAGCTTCAACTCGTCCCGCCACAATGGATATACCACTACATTTCTGTAATACCACTGATATGGTTTCACCAGCCTATATTCCGCATTAACCTGTTTTGCCACGGACGTCAGATCATCGGAACCAAAAAGTTCTTCCATTAGATGACCCAACTCCAACGATGCCGTTTGCCTATGGAACTGTTCGGCTGCCTTCTGGTAGTCATAGACCACATGTTCAGCCGAGTCTATAACATGTCCTAACCATACCAATGCATAGAGTTCCAACAATCGAATCCCCTGCTGCCTGAGCGCTCGGCTCATGTTGCCCGTTGCAGTGGCCAAGTTGTCGCCTAACTCGTTAATACGGTCCGTGTTCATACCAATATCTCGGAAAGCTAATTTGACGTGCGACGTCAACTGGTTGGTAAAATGCACCACTTTGTTCATCCTCGTCATCGCCCTCTTTACCACATCTCGTATGGCATTTATATCCCCAGATGTAGCGGTACCGAACAGCGATGATGCGATGTCACCCACAAAGTTAAATAACCCTCGCTTCTGCCTAGCGCCACTTCGACTACTCATGGTTTGCTGTGTTTGGCATGCCATCTTTCTTACCCCCGTATTCGATGCTGTAATCCGTATATATCATTCCCGCTCAAAAACGATGTTTTGGTACCCATGCTAGCGGCGAGACTGGCCATTTGGGCCAACCGTCCCAGGAACTCCGCGGGTAGATAAGGATGGTCGATGGATACTATCACTGTCCATTCGGCCCGTATTACCGACACAACCTCTGGGTTGGTTATCATGACGCCGTTCGGTAGGCGGTGTATACTCGAGTCTTTACACATACCCAATACCAAGCTAAACCACAACGCCATTATACACAATTGAAACGAATACATTTTTGTATCGTGCGAACGAATTTAGCTTCAATCGTTATTACACCTTATGCACTAGCTATTCGCGATGTTATAGTATAGCGATACAATGCACACTACTGGCAGTTGTGCCGCCGAATAACGGCATTTATACGACTGATGAAATCAGCGTGTAGCACGCCATCGTAAGAGGCGGAGTCTACCATGCCAATCTGGAGTCGCTTGTTACCGGATTCGTTCTCCCGCCTATACCCTTGCTTTCACTTCAAGTCTAACCGGAGTTGCTTGCTGTCAAAATCGTCATCCGGTATATGTCTGCGCTTGCGCAGCATATAAGGATGCGATGGAAACGTCTCCATTGGTTCAAGGGGCAGCTCTGGTGCCGCCTCCGGAGCGTCAATCACCATAGGCCTAGGAGTGTCGATGATATCACTCAGTGACTCATGGTTTTGATTGCGACTCGTACTGGGTTGAACCTTTTTCCGGTCAACCCTCTTACCCCCTGTACGCACCACTGGCTCCATATCCGAAGCTGGCCGCTTCTTACGAGCCTGGGGTGTCGTATCAGCGTCGGTGACCATAGGTTCTGGCTCGGGCAACATCGGCCTGGGGTGATGGCTAGCCTTCGTCCCCCTGGTAGGGTTACGAATGGGACGTGGTCGTACCGCGTCCCAGCACATTTCTGAGTCGACTACGTGCAACTTACATATATTAACTACATGCACCTTACCAGACCTCTGATGGCGTACGTGCGCCACAGGTCCGTTGATCTTAAAGATCTCATACTCGCGGTCACTGCGAGAGGTCAACTTCATCCTCTCCTCAGCTTTTACGACCACCGAGTCCCCCACTTTAAATTCACCAGCGTTCACACGCTTATTAATTTGTTCCCTGTGAACCTCCCGAGATTTAGCTGTCCCCTCACGAGCACGCAGCAAGGCATTGTTGAGATACGTCAGTCTCTCACCAAGGTCCTGCGACGCATCGATGGGAATGGCTTTCGGCAATCTCGCCCGTCGCCCATACGTCAAATAAAATGGCGTATACCCGGTCGTTGAATGACGAGTACTGCGGTACGCTGTCAAAGCCGCACCCAACTCGTCCTCCCACGCCCTCGAGGCATTATTCACCCCTTTCTGGATCAACTCTTTAAGAGTGCGGTTGACTCTTTCAGTACGTCCATTGGTCTGCGGATGGTACGGGCTAGACCGCCTATGGTCGATACCGTGTTCTTTGAACCGCTCCTCTAGAGAATGAGAACAAAATTCTTTACCCTGATCGGTTATCACAATTTCAGG
This sequence comes from Chaetoderma sp. LZ-2023a, assembly GCA_034401795.1. Classification (NCBI taxonomy): domain Eukaryota; kingdom Metazoa; phylum Mollusca; class Caudofoveata; order Chaetodermatida; family Chaetodermatidae; genus Chaetoderma; species Chaetoderma sp. LZ-2023a. The sequence goes on along the minus strand of JAVVLW010000099.1, from coordinate 47,681 downwards.
GACGCCATGACGCGCGACATACTCGTTGAAGAACTTTTCTTCCACATTTTGAGATGTCTTCGCCGTGATTGGGTATGCTTCCGCCCATGCAGAACAGTGATCAATCACAGTCATGATATACACGTTACCCTTGTTCGATTCTAATAATGGACCGATCAAATCCATTCCAATTATCTGACTCGGATAATTGGCCATGGGCATTTCACTATACCCGGGTCGGGTAGTGACAGGTCGGTTGACCTGGCATTTCGTACATGTTTCAAGCATACGAATTACGTCTTTTCTTAAAGACGTCCATACAAAAGAATCCCTCACCATACCGATGGTCTTCTGCAGACCTTGGTGACCAACTCGTTCATGAGCCATCCGGAGCACTTTCTCATGGAACAGGGTAGGTAAGACAATTCTGGGGTACTCAGCGTCCAACGCTGAAGGCGTAACTAAAGAATACAAAATGCCATTCTTGACCATATACTCCTCCGGGGTGTTTTTGAACAACTCTGGGTATTCCTTGGTCTGCTCGGCACACAATTCCTCATGTGGTATGTCGAATGCTTCCAGAGGGACGTGAGGTAACACTCCCTCGTCGACGTCTGGTATCACAAAGTCGCCCGTGTCTAACATCGCGACTTCCACCAGACGACGTAATCTGGACAACATGTCCGCTCGAATACTCTTCGAGCATTGGATGTATTCAATCTTACATCCGTACTCGGCAATCAGTACCGCCCAGCGCTGCACCTTCGTGTTTTTAACTTCGCCCACAAACAAACTCTTTAGGGGTTTGTGGTCGGTATACATTGTAAACTGCGCGCCAAATAGATAGGGTCTAAGCTTCTTTAGTGCGTATATTACCGCATAAGCTTCCTTTTCTATCACAGGCCAATTCAACTGACTGTCTTGAAGAGTAGAGCTGACATACTGAATCACCCGCTCAATACCCTTGTCATCTACCTGTACCAGTATCGCACCTATCGCATAGCTAGACGCATCAGTATACAATCTATACGGAGCATTCAAATTCGGATACGTGAGAACCGTCTCACTACACAGCAAGTTTTGCAATTTCTTAAACGCTTGCTGTTCTTCCTGACCCCACTCAAAACGTTTATATTTCTTAGTCAATTCTATCAAAGGCTTAGCAATTTCGGCATAGCCTTGCACACAAGAGCGGTAATAACCTGTAGCTCCAAGGAAACTTCTCACCTCACCCACATCGCGGGGCGGTGACATTTCCCTTATGACCTTGACCTTCTGAACCTGAGGAGCCACTCCCTGTGCTGAAATACGATATCCTAACAAATCAACTGATGGTTGGGCAAACTCGCATTTCGACTTCTTTACTTGCAAATTATATTCTTGAATTCTACGCATAACTGTACGCAAATGCTGTGCATGTTCAGCCGGGTTTCTTGAATATATGACTATATCATCGACAAAAACATGCAGACATTTTCCCACGAATTCTCGGAAAATATCGTTCATTGCCCTCTGAAATACGGCACCTGAGTTCGCAAAACCGAACGGCATCCGAACAAATTCAAACAAACCTTGACTGCAAACGAACGCTGTTTTCGCTATGTCTTGGCTGTCCATTGGTGTCTGCCAATAGCCAGACTTCAAGTCCATAGTCGAAAAGATCGTAGCGCCGCCCAAAGAATAAAAAATGTCCGATATATTCAGCAAAGGATAGCTATCCTTACGACAAACGGAGTTCAATTTCCTATAGTCAATACAAAATCTCGTCCCCCGTCCTTCTTAGGAACCAACTTAATGGGTGACGCCCATGGGGACGACGACGGTCTTATGACGCCCGCTGCCAGCATTTCAGCCACTTGATTCTTGACTATATATTGCTTGGCTAGCGGTAGACAGTACGCTTTCTGCCTAATAGGATAGGCATCCCATGTCGGTACCGTGCACTTGACTTTGGGAACCAATCCTAAAGTGTTTGGACGAGCCGTATCAAAAATATCTGCAAAGTCTGCCATGACTTTGTCGATATCTTTATATCCGGTCGTTTCCTTACAGCTTGCATAGACATAATTTGTCTGTTCTCTATGCGGATATTCAAAGGGATATACCTGGCCAAACCATACTACAATTTTGGCCTGATAGTCAATCTTTGCATTTCCCAGGTGCAAAGCATCCGCTCCAAGTAAACATTCATGCCTCATTCTGGCCACAATCGTACTAGGGATGGGTCGGGTGTTCTCGAGTTTTACTTGTGTTTCCCCCAACAACTTTATCGGGGAACCATTTACAGCTAAGAGCGTTCTTGCTCTTTTCAATGGCCTAGCATTCAACATGCTACGCCATATATCCTTGTGAATCAAGGATGTGCTAGCACCAGTATCCACTAAGGCATGCAGGTACTTACCATGATCCGATGGACCGTTTTTATCCAATCTTAGACGGATTAGAAACCGCTCGGTCAGTATGCTTACCAACGGTCTCCTCCGTCCTTGTTTAACGAAGGGCTCCTTCATCCACTAACAACCTCCGCATAACTGTCTTGATGGGAGGATGAGTCCTGTCCGACACCGTATGAATAACGGCCATGCTCATCCGTCCCTTCACCGATCAGCATGAATCCGTCACGATCGACATATTCGTCACGGTCACGTCTAGCATTGTTCATGTCTTTCCGTAGGTTTCGCGAGCAGTCACGGGGTGTTCTGTTTTTCTCTTGCTGCCGTCGGTCGACGACGCCGACGTCCATGTCGTCGGCGCGTGGTCGCTTGATGGCCTTTCGTGCGGGTGGGCTCTGTTGCTGGCCCCAGGCAGAACCATTCTGCGGTGGACCTCTCGACAGACAGTCCTTCACGTAGTGGCCGTCTTTGCCGCACCCGAAACATTTTATCGTTGTGGCAGGAGTTGTCTGCCGACTCATGTACGCCCCAAAACAATTCTGGGCTGTGTGTCCTTCTCTTCCGCAACTAAAACATGTCACGGGCGGTGGTCGTCGCGGTTGCTTGGGACGCGGGGCAGGCTTCTGGGCGACTTCCTCTCGCGGCTGCATTGCCTGATGGCAGTCGCTTTTGTAGTGGCCTACCCGGCCACAGTTATAGCAGGTAACGTTTTGTAAGTCTTTCGCTGCCCTGACTGGTCTGGGCGACGGTGGCGTAGTTGGGTCAGCTGTTCTCTTGGGTCCCGTCGCCATTCTTTGGTTACTGGTAATGTAACGCGATGACAACTCTCTGCAACCGGGGTTGGTCTGGGCAAACTACCTCGGTAGTTACTTCTACGGTCGACCCCGCGTGATACTCGCGATATTGGGTGATTTTGGTACTGTCTGATAATTTTGCTGCGTCTAGGAACGCTCGTACATGGTCAGCGACGTCGGTCAGTATTTAGTGAGAATTAGTGAGCGGCGTTCCTTGTTGGGCCATATACTATTTACTCACGGTTGAATACTCTGAATCCTGGCAGACTGAAGCCAATGAAGATTTCTGATCTTCGGGTCCTTGTAAGTTGATTCTCTTCCCGCTTCGGCAAGACTTGTATGTGAGGTTGCTGTGACAACCTGTCTTACCGAGGATGAAAGAGAGTCATACGAGCTCGCCTCGTCTAAAGATGTACTAGACGATATTTGTTTTCGTATCCGGGCCTGATCTGACTGGACCAACAAGATTTGATGATTCGGCACGGTGTTTCTCCGTACAATTCAGAGCTAACCAGGAACACAATAAACCAAACTATTGCCTTGAATATTATACAAGGTGCTGAGATTTATTAACTTTATAATTAATCTACACAGTGGGTAACTTTTACTGTTACCAGTTTACGATAAATACGATGAATTTTACTGTTATCGGTTTACGACAAATACGATAACTTTTACTGTTACCGGTTTACGACAAATACGATAACTTATTCTAACGTTTCCTATCTTTCTTAATGAACTAGTATTACTCCCAGCTACTCTGGTTTGCTATACTATCCAAGCTATCTCTTGCCTACTGAAAATACACTCAGCTAGAACTTTGTTACAAGGTACGAGGCGGACCGGACTCTCGATTAAAGTTAAAGTCCCCCTTATGTACTATTTTTATTGTGTTCTCCCTCTTGGTTTCGTACCGCCGGAGGTTGCCCTTGGTTCCCATTGGATTATGACATCATTTCGACCAATCACGACCCCGACTTTTCTTCCTAGCATCTGCGGTTTGGCCGATTCCTGAGTCATGGAATCTGTCGGATAACGCCCCATAAACTGACAGTGATGGATATTGCTTCGACAATCATTGTTAATCTTTTCTCAATATCTTATTCTGACGGACGTCTTCTGTCAACTTTTCGACTGGTTTTCTAATCTTCTTGGCGCCAGACGCTACTACGTCCTCGTCCGGCCCCTTGCTTATTAGGCTTGCGCCTGCATTTTACAAGGGTGCCATGACGTAGTGACCATGTGGCCCATCTGATTCACCAACATCTGGTGTCGTATCTGGTGTCGTGGGTCGCCTCTATAGAAATATAGAAACTCGGTCACATTATCACGGTCCTATGGTAAGTCGGTCGTCGCCACGTTACTACGTCATTCTATGAGTCATTCAGTCTGTGCTACGTACACTCTGTCCGTAGCACCCTACCGACGCTCTCGCTTGAATATTTAGAAAACTATTTGTCGTAACTTCTGCTGAATACTATAAAAGGTTATGCCGCGACTGCAGCAACAACTTTCGTCTTTTAACCACTGACAGACTCCATCAGCTTACTGCCCTAAGTCTTAGTCTATTCTATTCCAATTTCATTTATTGTTTCAGCTACATTTTCGCGTCAGTTTTGCATCGACTTGATGCACACACTAGATTGCGCTATTACATCCCTGCCCATTGTGTTATCCGTTCTTTAGCTCGTCTGGTATTCAAATATAGTAATTCACCGAGGTTTTAGACTGCAAATATAAGATGTCCCCGGGGTCATGACCCCCAGAAGACAATCCGATATCTACAACATGCTTCCTTATATCAGGTGTATGGAGCACAATGAGGTCAAAGTTCAAGGTCAGTGTGACTTTGGTATAAAACTCAAGTTTTTGCTTTAGCTCAACATATTGTCTTATATTTCCGGATTGGTTCACTCTACTTGAATTTAACTTGGGAACATGGTTACCTATGTCAAGTGGAATGCTATTGAGGTCAGAGGTCACGGACATTGTAATATTTGTATAAAATTCAGACTTTAACAGCTTGGTTCTTTTTTTCTTTTTTTTTCTATTTTTGTCTAAGGAATCAGCAGCCCATCTGGCCTTTGTTTCAGAATTGGCAAAGGTATTGGAACTAAGCATCGTCATATAGTTACCTCAACCTGCAGGAGCATCACAGTCATTCAGACTTTTGAGGTCAAAGTCATTGTGATCTTGATACAAAGCTAGATTTGAATTTATATGCACACGATGGCAAGATTTTAGCCAATATCCCGTCAGTGTAATACTGATGTCTTGGTTTTTTTAAATCATTTTTCAATACGTTGATCCGTCCATCTCCCATAACTTATTTTCTTTGAGTATATTAACGAAACTTCATCTCCGTATGTTGACTATGAGATTTAGAAGAAACCTATTATTTCTTTGGTCAGTCCGCCTATGCTTTAGTATAACATAACGTACAATAACATTAGCCCTACATATTTCGTGTGCAGGCGTTAGTGAGTGCGTGCATGCGTGCGTGCGTACGTATACATTTGCCCGTGTGCGCGCATGAACACGCACCATTATTATGCACTGCATTGCATACCCTGTCACAGTAATAGGCCTAGTCCGGATCAGTTGAACCACTTTATCGACTATTAAATTTCTATTGTCGGACTGTTGGGCTATCGGACTACTGTGTTTGTCGGACTACTGGGCTGTCGGACTGTTGGACTATCGGACTACTGGGTTGTCGGACTACTAGGCTGTCGGACTACTGAGCTGTCGGACTACTGACGTTAACCCCGTTTAGGCAACAATGCTAATTATAACCAGTAATGTGGTTGCAATGCAACCATGAAGCTGGACTTTACGATTTTGCAATGAACTATAAAGCTTGCAATGAACCACGAATCTTGACTTCAAACATAAAATAAATATAGAAGGCTTATCATTACCCTTATCAACCGGAGGACAAGGGTATGTAATGCTCACATGGACATTTGAACCATTTGCATTTAGGCTAAATACGGGTAGCCATGATGGATGATTTTCGAAAAATCAAAGATGCCCACCAAAGAAATTGAACAATCAAAATTCTCGTTTGATATGTTGATAAGATCATTCCACCCAAGTTTCGTTGAAATCGGGCCACTCAATCAATCAAGGAGTTTTCAATGGTTCTGGAAAATTAAAAAAAAATCCAAATGCCCACCCAAAAAATCGACCAACCAAGATTATGAATATTTCTTCTGGAGCCTACCGCTATAGAATGCTTCCAGCCAAATTTGGATAGAATCGACTAAGCAGTTATGAAGATGCATTTGTACAATTTCCGGTACATTTTTCAAAAAATTAGATTTTCACAAAAAATCCACCTGTTACAATACAGATGTTATGGAGCCTGCCACGATAGTGTATGACCAGCCAACTAGGGTTGAAATCTGTCAAGCTATTAATGATGAATAGCGCTTTGACAATTTCCGGTAAATTTTTCATAAAATCTAAGATTTTCAGCACAAATATTGAACAATCTAAATTATGCATACACATTCCGAAGCCCGGTTAATGAGGAGAAGCGTTTGTAAACAAAGGTAGACGGACGGACGACGAATGACAGATGGTCGACATGCGTATCCGTGACCATGACTTTTGACCCTTTGCCCCCCAACATCATTAATTGTGTGATGCTGTATTATAAGGAGGCAGATGTCCCAGTTTGGGTCCCGTATGAGTAACCAAATATGAGATAGGGACCTATAAATAGAAAAGTTGAGCTAAACGGAAAAATATTAAAGTTGAAAACCCCCCAGATTTCTCCCAAGATCAGTGACATTGACCTTTAACCTTCTGACCTCAAGATCATTGTGTGAATGGCGTGTCATTATAAGGAAGCGTGTGCCCAAATTGGGTTCAGTATAATTAATCAAATATGAGATATAAAAAGAAAAGTTGAGGTGGTAAAGTCGAGCTAAAAATTCACAAAATAAAGTAATTTTACAGCAAACGGAAGCGCCATATTTCACACCAGAACTGCATTCTCCGTCTCAGTGCATTTGGATTTCATTTCAAAGATTTTCTGAGGGACGACCCCAGTCCCAGCTCCACCACCCCTACTAATTCTTTGTCCATGGTCCCCACAAATCTAAATACGGCTTCATTATCTAATATAAAACTTTATTTGTGGGCTAATGTTTTGCTAATTCCGTTTATAAACATGACCCAGATCAGGCATACTGTGGATGATCATGTGTACACACGTTAAAATCCTGTCTTATTATTGTACACCTAAGCCTGCGTATATAACGTCCACAATATACATGTAGGCCATAAAAACGGCCAAAAGGAATTTATTAAAACAAGTTCCTTGCTAAATAGCTTTAGGGATCAAAAGATGGTAGCTTTTTTTTTTTAGCGCTATACCCATCCATCTTAAAGAGCCACAATCCTTTGACGCCAACCCACCAACCCCCTACTTAAAACAGGTGGTCGCTATGGAGAGGTCTGACCGCATTTTACTTCACACTCGATGAAACATCTCCTAACCCCCAACACCCTCCCCCACCCCGCCCACCCCCTACTAACCGACGCCTATGAAAAGTGTCTTGTATGGTTGCTGTGAAATTGTGTTGCGTTTTAGGGTTGGAAGGCAACAGATGACCTAAAACGTCCCGAGGGCATCAAGTACGCTGATGCAACGAATAACAATAAAACGGTACTCGCCGCGTGTATTACATTTGTACTTACTCTTCTGAATAATCGGCATGGTTTAACAATTGTACTGCGTCATTGAGTGTATTTGTGTTTGTATTTGTCGCCATAATTGTAACGGCGTTGTAACGCTCGATAGTGAAGAGTTATCTTCCCTTGGATAGAGACGAGTGGCGCCCTCTGTTTGTTTGACTAAATAGCTTATTCGACTTTAGCCGTCATTTGGCGTAGTTGTCTGTTCTGTTTGCCATTGATGCCTGTTCTGTTTGCCATTGATGTCTGTTCTGTTTGTCATTGATGTATGTTCTGTTTGTCATTGATGTCTGTTCTGTTTGCTATTGATGTCTGTTCTGTTTGTCATTGATGTATGTTCTGTTTGTCATTGATGTCTGTTCTGTTTGCTGTAGTTGTCTGTTTTATTTATCATTGGTGTCTGTTCTGTCTGTTGTAGTTGTCTGATCTGTTTGTCGTAGTTGTCTGTTCTGTTTGTCGTAGTTGGCTGTTCTCTTTGTCGTAGTTGTCTGTTCTGTTTGTCATAGTTGTATGTTCTGTTTGTCGAAGTTGTCTGTTATGTTGGTCGTAGGTGTCTGTTCTGTTTGGCAATGATATATTCTGTTTGCCAATAGCCTGTTCTGTTTGACATATTAGTCTGTTCTGTTTAATAATAGCCTGTTCTGTTTAACAATAGTCTGTTCTGTTTGACAATAGCCTGTTCTGTTTGACACATTAGTCTGTTCTGTTTGGCATTGGTCTGTTCTGTTTGACGGCGTTGCCTGGATTGTTTGGCATTTCTTTCTGGTTCATTTGGGATTAACCTGTTCCGTTTGAGTTTTGTATTTTTGGCGGTGATGGCCTTCCATAACTGGGCGCTGTTGCTGCACAGCATGTTTATTAAATAGCAAAGAATTACAAGGACATATAATTCATACAACGTGTCGGACTGTTTGAGATTTGATAACGGTCTATATGGAACCCTTTGTGACGTGATGATTGTGACGTCATCATATACACGCCGAGATGATTATGACGTCATACGAGGTCAGATGATGGATGGATGGATGGATGTCTTCCGATCTAATTATAATAGAATATTCAACAGAACAGCTCTTAATCAATAATAGCTGTACTGTATCACTTCCAAAACGGTTTACAAGGAAAACACAGGCAAGTGCAATATTGGTAATGCGTCAATCCAAAATAGTGGTCTGGTTTCGTACAGAAAATGCGCCTCTAACATAATGACCGACCATCTTGTTACGTCATCCATACAATTCTACTGTTACACAGACTTCAAATCTGAGACGAGATGTGCCGGCACCCGGTCTATAGGGAAGCTGGAAACGCACCCATGTGGATCGTGTTGCTCTTGCTACTACAATAACCACTGTATCACTAGTTTAATACTGACATTAACATCGGTCCGATCCATCAAGCAACATATCTTATATATCAGTATCTAAGAAAAGCCAGGAAATTCGTATCTGTTTTTCACGTGCGTACATTTTCAAGACGAATTAAGAGGGACTATTTTTCTGGTAACTATCCTTCACACAGAAGACTAGTACGAGTTTTGTCTCATCTCGTTTTGGTTAAATAAATGTGTCTGGTTTGAACAAAGAGGTGCTCGTGTCTTTTCAAGATTCAGAAACTTTAATAAAATAATGTCGTCTTAACCTAATAAATCATATGTGACGTAATAATGTGTTACATAACATATAACTTGTAACAGATTATAATCCCCACCCCACCCCCTCTGTTGGAGAACCGCATTAGCATGCGCAGGTGTGTCTTATTATTCTTAACGGTGTTCTGCCCGTGTGAAACTATCGCTGTTCTGATTATCCGACTACTCCTTTTATCGAACTAACTACATTTCCTTGCCATCAACAACCACACACTTTCAACCTACAAGCTTTTAGAATATGTTAATGATTTTAACGTTGATGACTTCTCGCCATTATTATGGGATGTTCATGCAGCCATTGTAATAACATATATATTTCACGTTAAACAAGACGAATAATAATAGCCCCCAAAGTAACGTAAGTATAGATACGGCATCCCCTGTAAACCAACGGCCTGGAAGATGGAAACCTAAAAAATTATTAGAATATGTGGAAAGTGTTGCAAGTAATCCCTTAAATGGCTACCTACGTGCTAATGCTGAATTTCTTTCTAATCAGAACAAACACATCGAGTATGACGTCAACCAACTAGTAATTGATATAGCCAATATCTTTGAACATGCCGCCGTCAACACATTAGGATGCGTAAAAATAAATAACTATCAATCTAACACTAACAAATGTAACAGGATAGAACGTCCATGGTTAAATCAAGAATGTCGGCCAGCGAGAAACCAATATCATAAATGTAAAAATGAACACCGAATTAATAAAAATGCTACTAACTTGAACATGGTGATTGAAGCTAGCAAAAGCTATAAAGCTAATATGAATAAGGCCACATCCCAACATAAGCGAAAATTCCAAGTAAAAATAAAACAACTAAGCAACAATAACCCTCGTGAATATTGGAGAAGCATTACGTCATCAGATCCAAAACCCGACCAATGTAAAGTAAGCCTCGATGATATGTATAGTTTCTATAACCCAATAATGCAAAGCGATAACGTGCCTAATAACCCGATAATACATAATGATGTCCCGACAAACGGTACGCTTAATACACCAATCATTGAAGCAGAGATTACAAACAGAATAAAATCACTGAAAACTAATAAGGCGTCTAGTGCCGATCGAATAATTAACGAATACTTCAAAGCTACGGAAGATTTAATGTTACCAATCTACATAGACCTCTTTAATCTATTTTGTGTATTTATTGATTTAGAGAAGGCTTTTGACAAACTGTAATTCGTAATATGTATAAATGTATTAAATTAAATCCCGAGTATTTATAAATAATATGATGTCAGACCCACTGACTTGTAATTGGGGCCTAAGACAAGGGGAAAATTTATCACCCATCCTCTTTAATATATACCTAAATGACCTCAAGGAATATTTGGAAATCTCAAATTGTAATGGAATTGCCCTGAATGATAACATCGGTTTCCATCTGACATTTTTGGTGCTATTATATGCGGATGATACCGTTCTTTTAGCGGACAACCAGGAAGATCTCCAGTTAGCAATAGATGTTTACATTAATTACTGTAATACCTGGAATCTTAAGATAAATAAAGATAAGACGAAAATTGTAATATTCGGACGTAATAAGCGGGGTTGGGATATATATAATTTTATTCTGGATGGGGAATGAATAGAAATAGTTGATAAACATAAGTATTTGGGAATCAATCTTTTTTACAATTGTAGATATATAACTGCAATGAAACACTTTAGTGAGCAAGCAACTGGAGTACTATATACTCTATACCAACGGACCGAAAATACTGACTTACCTATAACATGCCAACTAAATCTGTTTGAATCAATGATCGAGGTTTGCGGTATCGAAAATCTACAAATACTAACAAAGATACAACTATAATTTTACCGGAGTACTCTACGTCTTAACAGAAGCACACCAAATTATATGATATATGGGGAACTGGGTAAATATCCGCTAGAAATAACCACAAAACACCGAATAATTACATTCTGGGAAAAACTATTAAACAGTAGTGTAACTAAACTATCATCCGTCTTATATAGGTACATATACAATGACAGTCTCAAAATGAACATGACATACAAATTGATTAATACTGTTAGAAACATATTATATAGTGTGGATATGGAACATATATGGGAAAGTCAAGCTATGAACAGACCTGGGGTCAAATACTTTCAAAAGTATTTAAATGCAAATGCAAATACTTCACATTGGTTCAAATACAAATGCAAGTGCAAATACTTTCAACTTTGTTCAAATGCTAGTGCAAATGCAAATACCTGTCTAAAAGTATTTCAAATACTTCAAATACTTTCAAATGCGTTTCATTATTAGCCATATCAGATATGGCTCTCATGATTTCTGAGAGGAAATGGGTTAAACAGTTGTGCATTTTATTTTAACATGTGCCCGCCAGCAGCATCTTTCAGTTAAATTGATTTCCGACTGTTCAAAAGTGACATATACCCATATAGAGTCAAACTCGTATTAACAGACCATCCAAAGGAGAATAGAGCTTCTCACTTAAACCTTTAACACTCAAAATCTGAACTCCTGGAATGACTAGCTCGGTAACCAAGCCAGTCATTACAGTGATACATTTTCAAAAGATTTATTTTCTTGGTCTGCAAATGGATATTTTTTATGAGAAAATTTAAAATTCCTTGAACAACTTTGAGGGTTAGAGTTAATGCATGATTTCTTATTACGTAGAGGGTCAAATGTATTGCTTTTAAATTGGATTTGCAAATTGAAGAAAGCTGTCTATATACCAGATAGCTCTTTTATTGGAATATCTGAGGGATTACTGTGAATGATATAACATGGAATTATGCACTAACTCAGAAGAAACATCGTATTTTGTATGAGGTACATTTGGAACATTGTCTGTTTTAGTGAAAGTAAACCCTCGTATTCAGTTTCTAAGTGTCTTTATATATTTCTTGTAAAATCATAAGTTTCTTCCAAGTAGCTGGTGACATTTTAAATTGTGACCGTCATATTCTTTTCTCAGATTTTGAAAAGCTAGCCTACCTGAGACTTACTGCAGGCAAATTGTTTTCAAAATATTTAACAGAAGGGACCTTAAGGCAGGTGATCTCTTAGAATAGGAAAGCTGTTGAAAATTTCGAAAATACTTTGACTGGAAGTGTTTGCTGCGTTAGACGCTCAGATGTATTGTATATTATAAACTTTAGAGTCAATAAAGCAGATTTGACCTCAACTTATTCATTATGGTAATATATATCTTAGCATTGGAAGTTTAAATAAATTTAACACATTCTTAGAGCTAAGATCTTTTTAGTTTGCAAAAGATTGAACTGAAAATAATTTCTCAATTAAGAATAAATACCTTTCAATCAACTTATTTCAAATGGAAATTCCGTATGATAAATTTTCTACATTATTGACTAACTTTTTCCATTAAATGATTAAACACTGATTTGTATAGTTTAAATCCATAAATCCCCTTTTATTGCTATGATAAGCCCTATGGTATTCATTCACCTATTCTATTAATTTTCCCACATACCGCCATGCCACTTCTAACCACACCTGCCCTCACTGGCTAGACTCACATTGTTACACCTATACTTGACCTCTTATATTTTCTTTCATTTTGAAATTTTGATTAACCCATTTAATGAGAACATTTTAAAAAACTATTTTGAAATGAATTTGTCTGGAAATTGTTGCTGCCTAAGATAGCAACGCCGTCCATTCAAATTAATTTCAAAATATTCAACAGCTTTCCTATATGGCTAAATTCAAATTGTGTTAAAGGCCAGTTTCATCGGCGAAAGGGTTAAATAAACTATGAATTTTCTTGTAATTAAAATGTTGTTACTTTGAAAATTATTTGACAGAAAGTAATTTCTCCTACAGGAACCAATACAGTCCAATTGTTGTCAAATGTACATTCTTCATGAGAAATTCATCTTGTTGAGAAATGTATTCCATTAGCCCTTTCACGGATGGAATATTTTAAATCACATTTTCAAAGCAACCACACAGAAAAGCAGTTGACTACTTTGAAAATAACTTGACTGGAATATGCAGCAGCATATAAATAAATTAATTTCAAAATATTCAACAGAATATTTGCTATATCATGAAAAGTTAGTTGCATCATTGAAAAGTTAAGTGCTGTTTAAATCTGTGCACCCACACATGGAGTGTACGTTCATTGCTTCAACACCATCCTGCTGTTTTCTATTCATTCTCCCACAAACACCTGGTAACGTATAATCGCACCCTAGTATATGCTCAACTATTCACACAATAATTTGACCCTATAGACAAACACTTCTGTACATAAACCTGACACAAGCCCTTATGATGTAGGACACATTCTGTTGAATAGTTTGAAACTAATTTGCATGCTGGTTGTTGTTGCCTAAGGCAGCACTGGCTTTCAGTCAAATTGCTTCAAGATAAGTTTTCTGTTTGGTTTGATTCTGGATAGTTCTATTCCTTAGCGGGAATTAACATCTCACATGCACAGTGTAACACATTACATCCCACATTCTGTATATGAAAGAGCAATATAGAAAATGTAAATATTTATTTTAAAGATTGCATTTAATATTGTTTGTTTTGATTATGATTTCACAAACTGACACAGATATTATAGCCATTATATTAACCCTTATCACATTAATGCCAAATATAATTGATACAGGGTCAGTAGAAGAATGTCTAGTGTACATTTGACACTTTTTGAAATCTGTTGCTGTCGTATTAGATACCAACAGTTTATAGCAATTTTGTTTCCAGAATGTACATATGAAATTGACTTTGGGAAGCTGATATTTCAGTGGTCAAAGGGGTTTCAGGGCTACAAGGCATTCTTTATGATTAAATAAGGTTTGGGAATATTTTAAATCTAATTTGCTTGGAAGTAATTATATATATACATATGAAAAGTATTTGAAAAAGTATTTGAAAACTATTTGAAATTTCAAATACTTTAGAAAAGGTTTTTAAATGCAAATTCAAATAATTGCGATTTGAAATCGTCAAATGCAAATGTTATAGCCCATAGCTAACGTGGAAGTAAAATATATAAAGCTGCTTCTGATAGATCAATTTACGCAATCCTGGGCAGGTGAAATCAACACGTCTTCTAATCTTACCAGATCAACACTTGAGTGCGAAACATATCTTCTAAACCTGAATAATGTTAACACTTAACAGGATAACCGTAGCTAGATTCAGAACTAGTAATCATAGATTGCCAATAGAAATAGGCAGGTGGGTGGGTTAGAACAAAAACATAGAACCTGTAATTTATGTATCAAACAGTATATTGCGGATGAACTTCACTACCTCTTTCTATGTGAGTATTTCAATAATGACAGGAAATCTTTTCTACAGAAATACTATGTTAACTGCCCTAATTATTATAAATCCTCCGAACTTTTATCAAATAAATGCATAGCGGTCTAGTCTAAACTGTGTGCATTTATTAGGAAAATAACCAAACAATTTAAGTAATGTTAATTCTATTCAAAATGTATAATTATGAACAGGTAAAATCAACATCAACAGCAAGAACGATGATGACGATGACTGCGACAATATTAACAAAAACAACTAATTCTACTACTACTACGACTACTACTACTACTACTACTACTACTACTACTACTACTACTACTACTACTACTACTACTACTACTACTACTACTACTACTACTACTACTCTGATACTGGTGCTGCTGCTGCAGCCGCTACTACTACTACTACTACTACTACTACTACTACTACTACTACTACTGCTACTCTGATACTGGTGCTGCTGCTGCAGCTGCTACTACTACTACTACTACTACTACTACTACTACTACTACTACTACTACTACTACTACTACTACTACTACTACTACTACTGCTACTCTGATACTGGTGCTGCTGCTGCAGCTGCTACTACTACTACTACTACTACTACTACTGCTGCTGCTGCTGCTGCTGCTGCTGCTGCTGCTACTACTACTACTACTACTACTACTACTACTACTACTACTACCGCCGCCGCTACTACTACTACTACTACTACTACTACTACTACTACTACTACTACTACTACTACTACTACTACTACTACAGTTATTATTGATAATAATAATAATAATAATAATAATAATAATAATAATAATAATAATAATAGTAATAATAATAACTAGAGAACATTTACTGAAGTAACTGTAAATCTGCGATGACTGGGCATGAAGAAATAGTATAAGGCCTCTTCTAAAGGCCATTGAACACGTCTGATGATCTAATACAAAGTCTATGTGTAGTCACAACTCAAAGATCCATGCTGGAAATGCCCATAGGTTTAAAACTAAAAGGCCACCTTGACACTAAGGATAAAAAAACTTGTGTTTTCTAACATGATCATTGAAGTTGCATGATGAAAGGCAGGTAACTTATGCCAAACATAAAAACTGGAATGCTTTACCCATGAGTGACCTTGACCCCGAGGGAGATATTAAAACTTTTAATGGAAATGTTTTAGATCTCTCAATGTTCTAGGATCTGGCTAGGTTTGAAGAGAATCGGAAGAAAACTATAGGAGATAACACTGTTCCAATATTACTCCAATAGGTTTACTATGGGGGGGGGGTAAAGGCACCCAAAAGCTGATTTTCTCGAAAACTGTTCGTCAGATCAGCTTTAAATTTGACACCAAGTCAAGTCAATAAGAGAGCTAGAAGTTCACCAAATTTCAAGTCGATCGAAGCAAAACCCATTTTGGCGGCCATTTTTTTCATCACAAGTTCATTTCTGAAAAAGATTTTTTTGGGCCATTTTGACCAAAAGGTGCGCCTGATCTTCAGTTTTCCAAAAAATAATAAAAAATATTTCAAAAAAATTCCACAATTTTTCATCCTTAGTTCATTTCCGCAAAAAACGAAAACTGGTATTTTTGTCCAAAACTTTTTTATAGCGCCCATTTTGAAAATGTAAAAAAAAATAAAGAATCATCTGTGCCAACATCCTACCCAGGTATGGGAGTGATCCGATCAAAACTCTAGGTGTAATAGCACTTCAAACATCCATTTGAAATCCCCATACATTTCCTATGGGAGTTTTGCCATGCATTGTGGGGGCAAAGGTTTGGCGGCCATTTTGAAGAAAAAACATTTAAAAAAACAAATGGCCAGTGGTAATATCCCCATCAAATATGGTAGTGATCTATTGAAAACTCTAGATGTAGTAGCACATAGAATATCAATTTTGAAAATCTTCATACATTTCCTATGGGACTTTTTTGCCCACTCAAAGGTGGGTAGCTCGAAAACTATTAGGTGGATCCAAAATAAAAGTAATAGCAGCACACACCCATATGGCCCCTAGAACATGGCCAAGTTTTAAGATGCTAACTTGAAAACTGTAAGAGAAAAGGCGTCTGACAAATCGTTACTAAGAAAAATAAAAACAAGAAATATCCTGAGTAAAAATAATAATCCCCTCATATGTCACAATGTGACCTGAGTGTAATAAATGAACTTGAAATTGAACAATTAAAATTAATTAACAATTTGGCAGAGGCAGTAGCTAAACTGGACATACGATGTAGCTTTTATCTATATGTATTGTAGCGTGGATCGCTTATCGCCGGGTATGAAGCGGCCCAGGCTGAAAAGCTCCAACTGCATCCCGTGGTCCTATGGACCAGCACGCATAGCCACAGAAAAGAGAGAATAAAATAACAGTCCGTAGTAATGCGCATCGCGCATGCGCGTCATTAAGAGATAGCCTACATACGCTGCATAGACAGCGTGGGAGGTGGCATATTTTATGTACATAATCGTGTGTATTTCCCAAACGGTAATATCAGGCCTTTTCAATCATCTTGGGGTGAATCTTGACCATGATTCGTGAAGAAATACGAATCCACTTACAGAATAATAATTGGACAAGGAATGGCTGAGATATCAGTAAATTAAAATTTCGGTTATAATTCTTCAAATTTCGTGTAGACTTTCATCACGCATGTTCCAACGGGTTGAAGGTAGCATGATGTCACATCCATGTTATCCCCGCATGCGACTTCATACATCCCCCCCCACCCACCCATGTAGCCGTGCGTCCCCTCTGCGATGGGGACTTTTGATTGGTCACCATATAGTATATAATGAGCCGTATCGGCTACTATTCCTCAGTCGGGATGGGTAGTCCGATGAAGTGAACATTATCCGAGCCTAGTACGCAGAGCTCGCCATTCTGGCAATCTCCAATAGCATTTCTCATTAAGTTCCTGTAACCGCGATCTGGTTCCAGCCTCATTGCACTGCGCCGACTCCTTTTTGTAAACCCCTGTTTATGGATAAATAAATCAACTTAATATCAGGCAACCCTCGCCCTCCGGTGGGGAACATTGGCACACCCTAATCAATGGTGACACGTTCCCAGTAAACGACTACAGTTACCTACTTGAGCAGTGCCAACTTTTGGCCTTCAACAACTAAACCGTCATGTCAAACGATTGGTCCATTCTAACATATCACCGAACTTGTCCACATCACGCCAAAAAGTGGTAACTCGAAACCTACTCGTATCTAGTGCCTTCTTCAGTGTTTAGAATTACTGTGTTTACTGCAAACATTGCTTTCATAGTTGCTCCTGAGCTAGCGACGCTGATTGTCTTGTGACCGTTACTATTCAAAAACCTAGCCTCTTCATGGTTCGAGGCATCTTCACTTCTGCACCTGGATATTCCGCGTGTTTCAACCACTACAGCAAATTCACCAGTGATAAATAAACTATTATGTTTTAACTTGCGCCAATGACGAGGAGGCGCCAACAGCACCTGCACATTTTCTGAACCTTCTGCGCGCTGATGTCTAGCAGGCGCCAACCGCTTCCGCACCACATCCTGAACAATTTTCGCGCTGATGACTAACTGGCGCCAACTATTGTGCTTTTTCTAGATGCGTTGATGACTAATAGGCACCTTTTATTGTAATATAATTATCTTATTTTCTTAGCACTGATTATAAGTAGGCGCATACAGGTCAGCTAGACATATAATTGCACTATGGCGAGCGCCGTTCATTAAACTTCGTATTTTACTAGTTTGTTAAGTTATTTTGTTAAACCTAAACACTGCGCATTCGCTTAATTTAAACACTATACAGCTTCAATAACTGCACTACCTACTTTTCTAAATTACGTCAACACTTTTTCACTAGAGACGTCTCTTGTGCGTGCGCCTATAGACACGAGATACTGCGCCTAATACTAAACGAATATTAGCATAGATATTTCGATAGGATATAAGTAGTTAAGGACGACTGCTCAAACGAAGGAGGACTGTTTATTGTAAATCCTCTTTCCAGGCTCTGTGCAAAATTATATAGCGAGCTGTGTTTTCATATTTGACCACTAACTTTATGGCCTTCTAAATAAATCACCACCAAGCAGCCGTCTCTTTATGCACCTCTCTGGCCTTCTTGCCAACTAATTGTTTGGTAACCCCCTCCGCCAGTTTGGGTACAGCCGACCTGAGAAATCACAGGTTTCTTGACGGTTAGAATGCCAAGGGCTGTGTGGGCCACAGCGAATGCGAATTTCCTCTCAAAAAACCAATTTATTGGTCTGTTTGAAGCATTAGTTTATATTAAACTTGTTAGCCCGCTAGGACGTATCCCTTGCAGAGGTACCTTCCATATATATATAAGGATAGGTTAGGTATCTTTGGTGAGATGCAGTATAGATGGCGCCAACACGTCACTTTCAACCACTGCAGGAAACGAATCACTTTGTTAAATCCTGCTCCAATACCTTTCCAGGAAGCCAGCCTTCAACTCGCTGTGCTATATAAAGTAAATTATACCCTATCAAATATGCATAGACACACCGGTTACATGAATGGCTGGGACGACATGGTAGTGTTCGCCGTTGGCGGGAGGGGCCGGCCATCCCCACTGGAATGTAATTGTTCCACCGGCCCTAGAGATCCATCTTTGCATTCACCACTCACTCGCAGTCTCCCTTCCACATCCCCGAGGACAGCTAATCAGCATCGTCGGGTTAGCGCATACCATGGGTACGAGTCGAAAACTGAGGAAGAAACAGTAGAGCAGCCCTGTACCAGAGCTACAGGTGGCGCCCGATGTGGAGCTCGAAATAATGAACCAAACACCCACTTCGACTCTCAGTTATTCCAGCCACCATTATACTTCAACAAGTATGCCCTCAAATATTATGAGGAGTACCCGGAAAACAGAGTGACACACACAGTAACCACCCCAAGCATGCCAACAATGTCCCATGTGTGGGATTAACTGCATATCAATGACCTATGTGGTCGCCGATAAGTGAAGACGCATTTAGAGACGCATCTGAGGCAGACATGCCGTTTCTCACACTGTCAGAAGTTCTTTATTGACACTATACACCAACGCCGGACTATGAACTCCGACCACACAGTCCCCAAGGGGACTATATAACCCAGATTACACTCCCTATCCAAGGAGTATTTCACCAGAAATAAGACAGCGAAGGCTGCACGTAGAAATACACCACATAAGACCCACAACTCCCCTCGATATACCTCATCACCAATGCCATGGCTCATATCAGAATCGCCGTGGTACGAATCGAGGGAGGCAGATCTTCTACATCCCTGCGCTACACACCGACATGCACCACCTATCACCATAGGTCGTCTCCAGGACCCCTGCCTTACCGAGGACGACCAACACGTGGCAAGTGTGGTAAGACCCGGCGCCCATACACCACCTTATTCCCATGCATAAACCTGCATAAAACATGCATAAAGTCCCCCATAAACCCCTCACAACCGCGACGCTCTCAGGAACGTGTTCGCAAATACTGATGACTCGATACGTCATACATGCCACCACAACGCCCAAACTATTCCACCCCTCCTTCCTCATTCACACCTATTCGCTCATCCGTTCCACTGGGGTTTGAGCCAATAGCGCCTTCTCACGGCACTGGCAGAGTTATCCTTCTGCCAGAATTCAGTGGGGAAGCTAACTGGGAAAACTACCGGTCTCAATTCGAAATCATCAGCCATACCAACCAGTGGATGGACCAGCAGATGGGGGAATATCTGGCTGGCAAGTTGTCGGCCGAGCTATTACAAGTCTTGGTGGACCCTTGGTCAGAAACAACACCAACCTACACGACCATCGAGGCCCCCTTATCTGAAAGATTTGGTGACACATCTCTGGGGGAAACAAGTCATCTACAATTTAAAAATCCGAGGCTCCGACCAAACGAAATCCTCCCCGAGCTCTCCAGCCGAATTCGGCGCCTGGTTGGTTACGAGGGCGGGCCCTAACCCAAACATGGAAGGAGTTACACATCTGCAGCTAGATACTTTCATAGACGCCCTATGCGTGGGGCCTGCCATTGAAGAAAAGCTGTTCCTTCTGGAAAATGGGAGTTTGCAAACTCTGACGGTGACAGCCGTCCGAATAGAAAACTTTCTAGAGCAGGAAAAGAATGTGCGTTGCAAAACCACCCTGTAAATGAGGTGGAACACACTGCGCCAAACCACACATACAATGCACTACATCACCTTCGGCCACACCACACCGGCTGGGACCAGTGCCATCGAGAGGACTCCAATAACGGCCCGGTCACAATAACGGCAACAACAACTACAGACAACAAACAAACACGGGATTGGAAGAGATAACCAGTCAAATGGACTCTCTTATCAACCTACTCACCACTCTCAGCACCGCTGTTGTTGTGCAGAACAACATGCACAGCACCCTGCACCAGAATGTTGTTTTGAGCTTGGACAGGCCGGCCATTGGAGGGAATGTTGCCCAAATATGCTCCCCTCTAACCCTACAGCTCCAGGCCGTACCAGGCCATAGCCAGATCCGGCATTAAACTAACCCAGGCACCAAATACCAAGTCAGCTCGATGCCCATCCGCATGGCCCGGCTCAACATTGGCCAAAGTCCCAATCTAGCAGCCACTTCGCTACACATTCCTAGCACACCCACAACCATCAATTCTCCTATACACATACCTAGGGTTTCACCTGCACTGGTGGCAGCGACACACACTGCGCCAGAAGAACCGACGCCAATCCTTTCTTCAGCAGCAGCTGTTCCTGCCTAAGCTGAACTCACAATCCCTTCTTTTCTCTGTGAAATGGCAGTGGTTGGCGCAACTGCCTCCGCTGAACCAACGTTTATATTGGCACCACGTCCCACCAATATGACGCCAAATCCACGGCACTCTCTATTGGTTTGCAACATAAATATCCCACCACCTTCGCCCACAGCATCCCTTAGTGATGGATGAACACCTCAGCTACAACTCTACTCCCGGCTCTGTCTCCACTAATGCAAAAGGTCGACCCCTTCCTCACTCAGCCACTCAGCCACCAAATATCTTTAACAGAGGCGATCGCC
The DNA here is from genome assembly GCA_034401795.1 of Chaetoderma sp. LZ-2023a. Lineage (NCBI taxonomy): Eukaryota > Metazoa > Mollusca > Caudofoveata > Chaetodermatida > Chaetodermatidae > Chaetoderma > Chaetoderma sp. LZ-2023a. The sequence goes on along the minus strand of JAVVLW010000099.1, from coordinate 25,787 downwards.
AAGCAGCCATTCTACATAGAGGATCCCACAGCTGCGGAGGAGGAACCCCAGGGCATCATCCTGGAGACCCTTCATAGGCACCTTGAAAGACGGCGGCGGCATATCCACTAGTGCCACTGTGGACTTTGGAGTCTCCATCACCATGCTCAATAATCGCCTATATGAGAGCATCCCATCTCATAGACGGCCCTCCCACTCATCCATTTTCCTGCAAACAGCCACTTGCACTAATGTTCCAATGGCTGGTATAGTAAACATCGTAATACAGATAGAGGAGATGCAATTTATACAAAGAGTTTCGTCGCCTCTATCCAAAACAATGCCCTTCTTGGCGCCGACTTTCTCAGTGCGAGCGAAGCCATAATCCATTGCAAACAACAGGAACTCGACACACATGGCTGCCATATACCCTTAGGACCGGGGTCATCAATGTACAGTACCTGTGCAATAATATTGTCCTCCGATACCACAGTTGAGCCGGGCCGAGAGGAAATTCTTTGGGCCACTGCACAACACCTTTGCAACCACACAGACGGCCATGCTAAACCCTGACCCTAAATACATACTAGCTTCACAATGCATTGGCCCGCACATTTTAGTGACTGCCACCAATAAGAATCAGATATCCTTCTGGGTATTCAATGGCAGAGCTGATGCTATCACCCTCAACCCCGGCATTCACTGTGGCCACTTGGTGGAAGTGATCTTGGAGCAAACATGCACAACTTCACACACACCTAGGGTGCTGTTTCATGATAGCCAACACGAATATCTACATGACGTGTACTTGCATGCAACAATTGGCTTAAGTAAAGAAGACAAGCATATTGTACGCTGGTTACTATATACATACAGGGACAGTTGCTCATCGGGTGACTTAGACCTGGTAGAAACTCCCCTAGTATGCCACTCCATTGACACCGGAAATAATCATCCAGTCCGCCATCCCATAAAGAAGCAGAAGCTCACCAACAAGCAAATAATATGTCATGCACCAGCTTATGGAACCCTCTACATCCCCCTGCGATAGTCCAATAGTCTTTAGTGGTAAAAAGGATGGGTCATTGTGATTCTGCATTGAATACCAGCGCCTAAATGACCTAAGTACCAAGGATGCGTATCCCTTACTGAGAATCGATCACGTTCTGGATTCCTTAGCTGGAGCTCGATGGTTCTGCACCCTGGACCTCGCAAGTGGTTATTGGCAGGTAGCCATAGAGGAGGCCGACCATGGGAAAACAGTCTTTACATGCAGAGATGGCCTGTTCCAGTTCCGCAAAATGCCTTACGGTCTGTGCAACATGCCTGGTATGTTTGAGTGCCTAATGGAGCATGTCCTCACCAAACTACGATGGGAGATCCGCTTTTGTTATCTGGACAACATAATTGTCTTTGGCCCCACAGTTGAGCAAACCTTCACCAACTTGGCTGAGGTATTGGAATGTTTTAAGAACGCCAACCTAAAGCTCAAATCAAAGAAATGCCACTTCTTCTGAGAAGAGGAGGAATTTCTGGGCCATGTTATATCTGCCGTTGGTGTCATGACACAATCTGATAAAACGTGTGCAGTTGCCAAATGGAAGACACCCGCCACAGTCACAAAGAAACTTCTGCCAATATTATCGGTGATACATCCATTACGTTAGTGATATTGCAGCACTGTTATTTCAAATAACCGAAAAGGAAAAGACCCTCCAAATGAATGAGTGAGTGTGACGAGGCTTTCAAGGCGCTGAAAGCCCAATTAACAACGACACCAATTCTTACTCATCCGAACACTAACCTTGATTTCATCCTAGACACGGATGTCTTTGCTTTTGCAATTGTTACTGCTCTATCTCAAGTCGCAGAGGATGGAACATAGCAGGTACTGGGTTATGGATTGCGTACCCTGAATAAAACAGAAAGATTAACGTGACCACCAAATGTGAATCATTAGCCGTGGTATAATTTACGAAGTATTACAAACACTTTTTAGCCTGTGTATAGACCACACCTCCGTACGATGGCCTAGGAATAAAAAAGCAACCCTAAGGGTCAGGGACCGAGGTGGCAGGAATCCCTGCAGGCCTATAACTTCAAGGTCATTTTTCGACCCGGCAAATTGCATGGAAACGCCAACGCCCTGAGTCGAATTGGACTTGAGGGTGAAATTAAAGTGGCCACCACCGTTACACACAACTTACAGCCGACTGCAAGATTATTATACGAAGTGGGTAGAATCATTGGCTTTGCTGGACCAAGAGGCCGCTACTGTGGCTGAGGTCCTGGCCAGCAATGTCTTCTACCATTTCGGCATGCCCATGAGTCACATTCCGACCAAGGTAGTAATTTTGAGAGCCGTTTGATCGCCGAGCTCTGCAAATTGTTTCATATAGCCAATACGAGCATGACGCCCCACCATCCACGTGGTGACGGGATGGTAGAGGGGTTCAATAGAACACTGGCAGTCATGTTGACTAAAGAAACACACATTGTTTGTCGAGATTGGGACCTTTGGTCCCCTTATGTCCTCATGGCATACCGAACTTCTGTTCATTCTAGCACAGGCTTTAGACCTGCCAGACTAATCTTTGGCCATGAGTTAGCGTTGCCTCTGGATCTAGCCATGTCTAGAATCAGAGGTGAAATAAACTTGCCGTCTCAGTAAACTGAGTTACCAGTGGAAAGGTCCCTATGTGGTAGTAGGTAAGAAGTCTGATATGACTTACCTGATCTGTAGCCCGGATTGCCTGACTTCAGCTATCGACTTCAATCAACTTAAGCCATGCGTTGGCGCTGACCCAGAGCCTGGGCTTCGACCCTGGTATGTCGTTAGATGCTGGCACCCAGAGCGATGTCTCTGTGGAGACGAGCATTCCCGACATTCACTTTCGGTGCGATGGCATGAGTTCAACCCCTCTCATACAAAGCCAGGAGTTGGGCCAACATATGGTTAATCATGAGGACGATGACAAGATTCATGCTCGCCCTCTCCCTCCTCAGATCAGGTCTACTAGGTCTGGTAAGCCGTATCTGAAGACCTTTCCATGTGTGCTGTCCAAGGGGAGGGATGGAAAGGTTGTTCCACCTTCTTCATCCCATTCCCACCTATTCATTCTATTATCCCAATTATAGGGTTGCCACAGGCTGAGGCAGAGGCTACTCCCAGTCGAAATGCTTTCCCCGAGTTGGTACATATAATAAGTAGCATGGAAGTGATAGTGTCTGATGAACCCTCGGCCTGCTGCTATATTGAGCAGGGGAAATATCTATCTCGGTGTCAATCCCTCCCAATCCAAGCTATCCCAGCCGATCAACCGAATGTCCCAGCTTCCAAATCCGCCCTCCCAACCCCTTCCCTGATGGCGCCAACACCACCAGCGCCGAGTTTGGACATCACGTTTCCCTCCCCCCCTCACACTCCACTCGTCGTTAGAGGCTATTTATGCCGCTGATATGAGAGAACTTAACCCCCACATAGATCAGCCCACAATGCACCAGCTGCCCCTTCAAAGACTGGTGGCCATCGGCTAGGTGACCTGATCTATAAGTTCTTGGATCATATATTCTCTGCGCAGAAGAAGTATGAAACTGTGGCAACCGTTGTGTAATGCAAGATTCAAGTCCAACTTTCCTAATCCAAAATTCCGACCACTACTCCGAACCCCCCCCCCCCCCCCCCTGTGAGCGATCGAAACACACACTATACACATCACGTCATCTACCTCATCAGCGCTTGCCCTCAAGGCGTCATTATTTAACCATCCATAATGTGTGAGCATCACCACGTCACCTGCCAGGATTACACCATTTGGCAGGACACTAGTGCATACCTACAAAACAACCACACCATAATGACCACCCTCCTATGCCACCTTGCAACTGACCACCAACATACACATATCCAACTCACCACCTTGGATATGACATCATAGAAACCTTCCTCCACAAACTCAAACCGGCACCAAAAATACCATCTACACCAACTACGAAAATATCCATCAACAAGAAAGGCACGGGTTGACCCGGAGAATTAACTGCTGTACTATAATACATAATCAACCTATGACTCATTCTTCCCCTGCACCAGTCACCACGCCATACATGGATACCGACATTCGCCGATATTTACTATGTCATCTGGTGTCGAACCCGATATGGCACAGTAGAGAGAAGCAATTTAATATCGTCAATCCAGGCCAACGAGAAGCATCCCTCGCCTCGACGCAACACCTGCATTACATTAATCAAATATAACGCCAACCTGACACATGTAAAACCAGATAACTTCGTTGAGAGAGAGAGAGAGAGAGAGAGAGAGAGAGAGAGAGAGAGAGAGAGAGAGAGAGAGAGAGATTCCTGTAGACTGCAGTCAGTAAGCGAGGAAGATTTTGCTAGTGAAAGCTGAGGCTCGATTACGGAAGGATTCAAGTACTGCAGTGAACTATAACAGCTCTAATGTAACTCTCTCCCACCTTAACCTTGATCCTAACAGAGTGAAAGCATACATATGTTATCAGTGAACTATAACAGCATGCACGCTCTAATGTACCTCTCTCCCACCTTAACCTTGTTCCTAACAGAGTGAAAGCATACATATGTTATCAGTGAACTATAACAGCATGCACGCTCTAATGTAACTCTCTCCCACCTTAACCTTGTTCCTAACAGAGTGAAATCATACATATGTTATCGGTGAACTATAAGAGCTCTAATGTAACTCTCTCCCACCATAACCTTGGTTCTAACAGAGTGAAAGCATACATATGTTATCAGTGAACTATAACAGCATGCACGCTCTAATGTAACTCTCTCCCACCTTAACCTTGTTCCTAACAGAGTGAAAGCATACATATGTTATCAGTGAACTATAACAGCATGCACGCTCTAATGTAACTCTCTCCCACCTTAACCTTGTTCCTAATAGAGTGAAAGCATACATATGTTATCAGTGAACTAGAACAGCATGCACGCTCTAATGTAACTCGCTCCCACCTTAACCTTGTTCCTAACAGAGTGGAAGTATACATATGTTATCAGTGAACTATAACAGCTCTAATGTAACTCTCTCCCACCATAACCTTGGTTCTAACAGAGTGAAAGCATACATATGTTATCAGTGAACTATAACAGCATGCACGCTCTAATGTAACTCTCTCCCACCTTAACCTTGTTCCTAACAGAGGGAAAGCATACATATGTTATCAGTGAACTATAACAGCATGCGCGCTCTAATGTAACTCTCTCCCACCTTAACCTTGTTCCTAACAGAGTGAAATCATACATATGTTATCAGTGAACTATAACAGCATGCACCCTCTATGTAAGTCTCTCCCACCTTAACCTTGTTCCTAACAGAGTGAAAGCATACATATGTTATCAGTGAACTATAACAGCATGCATGCTCTAATGTAACTCTCTCCCACCTTAAAATTGTTCCTAACAGAGTGAAAGCATACATATGTTTTCAGTGAACTATAACAGCATGCACGCTCTAATGTAACTCTCTCCCACCTTAACCTTGTTTCTAACAGAGTGAAAGCATACATATGTTATCAGTGAACTATAACAGCATGCACGCTCTAATGTAACTCTCACCCACCTTAACCTTGTTCCTAACAGAGTGAAAGCATACATATGTTATCAGTGAACTATAACCGCATGCACGCTCTAATGTAACTCTCTCCCACCGTAACCTTGTTCCTAACAGAGTGAAAGCATACATATGTTATCAGTGAACTATAACAGCATGCACGCTCTAATGTAACTCTCTCCCACCTTAACCTTGTTCCTAACAGAGTGAAATCATACATATGTTATCGGTGAACTATAAGAGCTCTAATGTAACTCTCTCCCACCATAACCTTGGTTCTAACAGAGTGAAAGCATACATATGTTATCAGTGAACTATAACAGCATGCACGCTCTAATGTAACTCTCTCCCACCTTAACCTTGTTCCTAACAGAGTGAAAGCATACATATGTTATCAGTGAACTATAACAGCATGCACGCTCTAATGTAACTCTCTCCCACCTTAACCTTGTTCCTAACAGAGTGAAAGCATACATATGTTATCAGTGAACTATAACAGCTCTAATGTAACTCTCTCCCACCATAACCTTGTTCCTAACACAGTGAAAGCATACATATGTTATCAGTGAACTATAACAGCATGCACGCTCTAATGTAACTCTCTCCCACCTTAACCTTGTTCCTAACAGAGTGAAAGCATACATATGTTATCAGTGAACTATAACAGCATGCACGCTCTAATGTAACTCTCTCCCACCTTAACCTTGTTCCTAATAGAGTGAAAGCATACATATGTTATCAGTGAACTAGAACAGCATGCACGCTCTAATGTAACTCGCTCCCACCTTAACCTTGTTCCTAACAGAGTGGAAGTATACATATGTTATCAGTGAACTATAACAGCTCTAATGTAACTCTCTCCCACCATAACCTTGGTTCTAACAGAGTGAAAGCATACATATGTTATCAGTGAACTATAACAGCATGCACGCTCTAATGTAACTCTCTCCCACCTTAACCTTGTTCCTAACAGAGGGAAAGCATACATATGTTATCAGTGAACTATAACAGCATGCGCGCTCTAATGTAACTCTCTCCCACCTTAACCTTGTTCCTAACAGAGTGAAATCATACATATGTTATCAGTGAACTATAACAGCATGCACCCTCTATGTAAGTCTCTCCCACCTTAACCTTGTTCCTAACAGAGTGAAAGCATACATATGTTATCAGTGAACTATAAAAGCATGCATGCTCTAATGTAACTCTCTCCCACCTTAAAATTGTTCCTAACAGAGTGAAAGCATACATATGTTTTCAGTGAACTATAACAGCATGCACGCTCTAATGTAACTCTCTCCCACCTTAACCTTGTTTCTAACAGAGTGAAAGCATACATATGTTATCAGTGAACTATAACAGCATGCACGCTCCAATGTAACTCTCACCCACCTTAACCTTGTTCCTAACAGAGTGAAAGCATACATATGTTATCAGTGAACTATAACCGCATGCACGCTCTAATGTAACTCTCTCCCACCTTAACCTTGTTCCTAACAGAGTGAAAGCATACATATGTTATCAGTGAACTATAACAGCATGCACGCTCTAATGTAACTCTCTCCCACCTTAACCTTGTTCCTAACAGAGTGAAATCATACATATGTTATCGGTGAACTATAAGAGCTCTAATGTAACTCTCTCCCACCATAACCTTGGTTCTAACAGAGTGAAAGCATACATATGTTATCAGTGAACTATAACAGCATGCACGCTCTAATGTAACTCTCTCCCACCTTAACCTTGTTCCTAACAGAGTGAAAGCATACATATGTTATCAGTGAACTATAACAGCATGCACGCTCTAATGTAACTCTCTCCCACCTTAACCTTGTTCCTAACAGAGTGAAAGCATACATATGTTATCAGTGAACTATAACAGCTCTAATGTAACTCTCTCCCACCATAACCTTGTTCCTAACACAGTGAAAGCATACATATGTTATCAGTGAACTATAACAGCATGCACGCTCTAATGTAACTCTCTCCCACCTTAAACTTGTTCCTAACAGAGTGAAATCATACATATGTTATCAGGGAACTATAACAGCATGCACGCTCTAATGTAACTCTCTCCCACCTTAACCTTGTTCCTAACAGAGTGAAATCATACATATGTTATCAGTGAACTATACCAGCATGCACCCTCATTGTAAGTCTCTCCCACCTTAACCTTGTTCCTAACAGAGTGAAAGCATACATATGTTATCAGTGAACTATAACAGCATGCATGCTCTAATGTAACTCTCTCCCACCTTAAAACTGTTCCTAACAGAGTGAAAGCATACATATGTTTTCAGTGAACTATAACAGCATGCACGCTCTAATGTAACTCTCTCCCACCTTAACCTTGTTTCTAACAGAGTGAAAGCATACATATGTTATCAGTGAACTATAACAGCATGCACGCTCTAATGTAACTCTCTCCCACCTTAAACTTGTTCCTAACAGAGTGAAATCATACATATGTTATCAGGGAACTATAACAGCATGCATGCTCTAATGTAACTCTCTCCCACCTTAAAATTGTTCCTAACAGAGTGAAAGCATACATATGTTTTCAGTGAACTATAACAGCATGCACGCTCTAATGTAACTCTCTCCCACCTTAACCTTGTTTCTAACAGAGTGAAAGCATACATATGTTATCAGTGAACTATAACAGCATGCACGCTCCAATGTAACTCTCACCCACCTTAACCTTGTTCCTAACAGAGTGAAAGCATACATATGTTATCAGTGAACTATAACCGCATGCACGCTCTAATGTAACTCTCTCCCACCTTAACCTTGTTCCTAACAGAGTGAAAGCATACATATGTTATCAGTGAACTATAACAGCATGCACGCTCTAATGTAACTCTCTCCCACCTTAACCTTGTTTCTAACAGAGTGAAAGCATACATATGTTATCAGTGAACTATAACAGCACGCACGCTATAATGTAACTCTCTCCCACCTTAACCATCTTCCTAACAGAGTGAAAGCATACATATGTTATCAGCGAACTATAACAGCATGCACGCTCTAATGTAACTCTCTCTCTCACCTTAACCTTGTTCCTAACATAGTGAAATCATACATATGTTATCGGTGAACTATAACAGCTCTAATGTAACTCTCTCCCACCATAACCTTGGTTCTAACAGAGTGAAAGCATACATATGTTATCAGTGAACTATAACAGCATGCACGCTCTAATGTAACTCTCTCCCACCTTAACCTTGTTCCTAACAGAGTGAAAGCATACATATGTTATCAGTGAACTATAACAGCATGCACGCTCTAATGTAAGTCTCTCCCACCTTAACCTTGTTCCTAATAGAGTGAAAGAATACATATGTTATCAGTGAACTATAACAGCATGCACGCTCTAATGTAACTCGCTCCCACCTTAACCTTGTTCCTAACAGAGTGGAAGTATACATATGTTATCAGTGAACTATAACAGCTCTAATGTAACTCTCTCCCACCATAACCTTGTTCCTAACAGAGTGAAAGCATACATATGTTATCATTGAACTATAACAGCATGCACGCTCTAATGTAACTCTCTCTCACCTTAACCTTGTTCCTAACAGAGGGAAAGCATACATATGTTATCAGTGAACTATAACAGCATGCGCGCTCTAATGTAACTCTCTCCCACCTTAACCTTGTTCCTAACAGAGTGAAATCATACATATGTTATCAGTGAACTATAACAGTATGCACCCTCTATGTAAGTCTCTCCCACCTTAACCTTGTTCCTAACAGAGTGAAAGCATACATATGTTATCAGTGAACTATAACAGCATGCATGCTCTAATGTAACTCTCTCCCACCTTAAAATTGTTCCTAACAGAGTGAAAGCATACATATGTTTTCAGTGAACTATAACAGCATGCACGCTCTAATGTAACTCTCTCCCACCTTAACCTTGTTTCTAACAGAGTGAAAGCATACATATGTTATCAGTGAACTATAACAGCATGCACGCTCCAATGTAACTCTCACCCACCTTAACCTTGTTCCTAACAGAGTGAAAGCATACATATGTTATCAGTGAACTATAACCGCATGCACGCACTAATGTAACTCTCTCCCACCTTAACCTTGTTCCCAACAGAGTGAAAGCATACATATGTTATCAGTGAACTATAACAGCATGCACACTCTAAGGCAACTCTCTCCCACCTTAACCTTGTTCCTCACAGAGTGAAATCATACATATGTTATCAGTGAACTATAACAGCGTGCACGCTGTAATGTAACTCTCTCCCACCTTAACCTTGTTCGTAACAGAGTGAAAGCATACATATGTTATCAGTGAACTATAACAGCATGCACTCTCGAATGTAACTCTCTCCCACCTTAACCTTGTTCCTAACAGAGTGAAATCATACATATGTTATCAGTGAACTATAACAGCATGCTCGCTCTAATGTAACTCTCTCCCACCTTAACCTTGTTTCTAACCGAGTGAAAGCATACATATGTTATCAGTGAACTATAACAGCACGCACGCTATAATGTAACTCTCTCCCACCTTAACCGTGTTCCTAACAGAGTGAAAGCATACATATGTTATCAGTGAACTATAACAGCATGCACGCTCTAATGTAACTCTCACCCACCTTAACCTTGTTCCTAACAGAGTGAAAGCATACATATGTTATCAGTGAACTATAACCGCATGCACGCTCTAATGTAACTCTCTCCCACCTTAACCTTGTTCCCAACAGAGTGAAAGCATACATATGTTATCAGTGAACTATAACAGAATGCACACTCTAATGCAACTCTATCCCACCTTAACCTTGTTCCTAACAGAGTGAAATCATACATATGTTATCAGTGAACTATAACAGCGTGCACGGTGTAATGTAACTCTCTCCCACCTTAACCTTGTTCCTAACAGAGTGAAAGCATACATATGTTATCAGTGAACTATAACAGCATGCACTCTCGAATGTAACTCTCTCCCACCTTAACCTTGTTCCTAACAGAGTGAAATCATACATATGTTATCAGTGAACTATAACAGCATGCACGCTCTAATGTAACTCTCTCCCACCTTAACCTTGTTTCTAACAGAGTGAAAGCATACATATGTTATCAGTGAACTATAACAGCACGCACGCTATAATGTAACTCTCTCCCACCTTAACCTTGTTCCTAACAGAGTGAAAGCATACATATGTTATCAGTGAACTATAACAGCGTGCACGCTGTAATGTAACTCTCTCCCACCTTAACCTTGTTCCTAACAGAGTGAAAGCATACATATGTTATCAGTGAACTATAACAGCATGCACTCTCGAATGTAACTCTCTCCCACCTTAACCTTGTTTCTAACAGAGTGAAAGCATACATATGTTATCAGTGAACTATAACAGCACGCACGCTATAACGTAACTCTCTCCCACCTTAACCTTCTTCCTAACAGAGTGAAAGCATACATATGTTATCAGCGAACTATAACAGCATGCACGCTCTAATGTAACTCTCTCTCTCACCTTAACCGTGTTCCTAACATAGTGAAATCATACATATGTTATCGGTGAACTATAACAGCTCTAATGTAACTCTCTCCCACCATAACCTTGGTTCTAACAGAGTGAAAGCATACATATGTTATCAGTGAACTATAACAGCATGCACGCTCTAATGTAACTCTCTCCCACATTAACCTTGTTCCTAACAGAGTGAAAGCATACATATGTTATCAGTGAACTATAACAGCATGCACGCTCTAATGTAAGTCTCTCCCACCTTAACCTTGTTCCTAATAGAGTGAAAGCATACATATGTTATCAGTGAACTATAACAGCATGCACGCTCTAATGTAAATCGCTCCCACCTTAACCTTGTTCCTAACAGAGTGGAAGTATACATATGTTATCAGTGAACTATAACAGCTCTAATGTAACTCTCTCCCACCATAACCTTGTTCCTAACAGAGTGAAAGCATACATATGTTATCAGTGAACTATAACAGCATGCACGCTCTAATGTAACTCTCTCTCACCTTAACCTTGTTCCTAACAGAGGGAAAGCATACATATGTTATCAGTGAACTATAACAGCATGCGCGCTCTAATGTAACTCTCTCCCACCTTAACCTTGTTCATAACAGAGTGAAAGCATACATATGTTATCAGTGAACTATAACAGCATGCATGCTCTAATGTAACTCTCTCCCACCTTAACCTTGTTTCTAACAGAGTGAAAGCATACATATGTTATCAGTGAACTATAACAGCATGCACGCTCCAATGTAACTCTCACCCACCTTAACCTTGTTCCTAACAGAGTGAAAGCATACATATGTTATCAGTGAACTATAACCGCATGCACGCTCTAATGTAACTCTCTCCCACCTTAACCTTGTTCCCAACAGAGTGAAAGCATACATATGTTATCAGTGAACTATAACAGCATGCACACTCTAAGGCAACTCTCTCCCACCTTAACCTTGTTCCTCACAGAGTGAAATCATACATATGTTATCAGTGAACTATAACAGCGTGCACGCTGTAATGTAACTCTCTCCCACCTTAACCTTGTTCGTAACAGAGTGAAAGCATACATATGTTATCAGTGAACTATAACAGCATGCACTCTCGAATGTAACTCTCTCCCACCTTAACCTTGTTCCTAACAGAGTGAAATCATACATATGCTATCAGTGAACTATAACAGCATGCTCGCTCTAATGTAACTCTCTCCCACCTTAACCTTGTTTCTAACAGAGTGAAAGCATACATATGTTATCAGTGAACTATAACAGCACGCACGCTATAATGTAACTCTCTCCCACCTTAACCGTGTTCCTAACAGAGTGAAAGCATACATATGTTATCAGTGAACTATAACAGCATGCACGCTCTAATGTAACTCTCACCCACCTTAACCTTGTTCCTAACAGAGTGAAAGCATACATATGTTATCAGTGAACTATAACCGCATGCACGCTCTAATGTAACTCTCTCCCACCTTAACCTTGTTCCCAACAGAGTGAAAGCATACATATGTTATCAGTGAACTATAACAGAATGCACACTCTAATGCAACTCTATCCCACCTTAACCTTGTTCCTAACAGAGTGAAATCATACATATGTTATCAGTGAACTATAACAGCGTGCACGGTGTAATGTAACTCTCTCCCACCTTAACCTTGTTCCTAACAGAGTGAAAGCATACATATGTTATCAGTGAACTATAACAGCATGCACTCTCGAATGTAACTCTCTCCCACCTTAACCTTGTTCCTAACAGAGTGAAATCATACATATGTTATCAGTGAACTATAACAGCATGCACGCTCTAATGTAACTCTCTCCCACCTTAACCTTGTTTCTAACAGAGTGAAAGCATACATATGTTATCAGTGAACTATAACAGCACGAACGCTATAATGTAACTCTCTCCCACCTTAACCTTGTTCCTAACAGAGTGAAAGCATACATATGTTATCAGTGAACTATAACAGCGTGCACGCTGTAATGTAACTCTCTCCCACCTTAACCTTGTTCCTAACAGAGTGAAATCATACATATGTTATCAGTGAACTATACCAGCATGCACCCTCATTGTAACTCTCTCTCACCTTAACCTTGTTCCTAACATAGTGAAATCATACATATGTTATCGGTGAACTATAACAGCTCTAATGTAACTCTCTCCCACCATAACCTTGGTTCTAACAGAGTGAAAGCATACATATGTTATCAGTGAACTATAACAGCATGCATGCTCTAATGTAACCCTCTCCCACCTTAACCTTGTTCCTAACAGAGTGAAAGCATACATATGTTATCAGTGAACTATAACAGCATGCACGCTCTAATGTAACTCTCTCCCACCTTAACCTTGATCCTAACAGAGTGAAAGCATACATATGTTATCAGTGAACTATAACAGCATGCACGCTCTAATGTAACTCGCGCCCAACTTAACCTTGTTCCTAACAGAGTGGAAGTATACATATGTTATCAGTGAACTATAACAGGTCTAATGTAACTCTCTCCCACCATAACCTTGTTCCTAACACAGTGAAAGCATACATATGTTATCAGTGAACTATAACAGCATGCACGCTCTAATGTAACTCTCTCCCACCTTAAACTTGTTCCTAACAGAGTGAAATCATACATATGTTATCAGGGAACTATAACAGCATGCACGCTCTAATGTAACTCTCTCCCACCTTAACCTTGTTCCTAACAGAGTGAAATCATACATATGTTATCAGTGAACTATAACAGCGTGCACGGTGTAATGTAACTCTCTCCCACCTTAACCTTGTTCCTAACAGAGTGAAAGCATACATATGTTATCAGTGAACTATAACAGCATGCACTCTCGAATGTAACTCTCTCCCACCTTAACCTTGTTCCTAACAGAGTGAAATCATACATATGTTATCAGTGAACTATAACAGCATGCACGCTCTAATGTAACTCTCTCCCACCTTAACCTTGTTTCTAACAGAGTGAAAGCATACATATGTTATCAGTGAACTATAACAGCACGAACGCTATAATGTAACTCTCTCCCACCTTAACCTTGTTCCTAACAGAGTGAAAGCATACATATGTTATCAGTGAACTATAACAGCGTGCACGCTGTAATGTAACTCTCTCCCACCTTAACCTTGTTCCTAACAGAGTGAAATCATACATATGTTATCAGTGAACTATACCAGCATGCACCCTCATTGTAACTCTCTCTCACCTTAACCTTGTTCCTAACATAGTGAAATCATACATATGTTATCGGTGAACTATAACAGCTCTAATGTAACTCTCTCCCACCATAACCTTGGTTCTAACAGAGTGAAAGCATACATATGTTATCAGTGAACTATAACAGCATGCATGCTCTAATGTAACCCTCTCCCACCTTAACCTTGTTCCTAACAGAGTGAAAGCATACATATGTTATCAGTGAACTATAACAGCATGCACGCTCTAATGTAACTCTCTCCCACCTTAACCTTGATCCTAACAGAGTGAAAGCATACATATGTTATCAGTGAACTATAACAGCATGCACGCTCTAATGTAACTCGCGCCCAACTTAACCTTGTTCCTAACAGAGTGGAAGTATACATATGTTATCAGTGAACTATAACAGGTCTAATGTAACTCTCTCCCACCATAACCTTGTTCCTAACACAGTGAAAGCATACATATGTTATCAGTGAACTATAACAGCATGCACGCTCTAATGTAACTCTCTCCCACCTTAAACTTGTTCCTAACAGAGTGAAATCATACATATGTTATCAGGGAACTATAACAGCATGCACGCTCTAATGTAACTCTCTCCCACCTTAACCTTGTTCCTAACAGAGTGAAATCATACATATGTTATCATTGAACTATACCAGCATGCACCCTCATTGTAAGTCTCTCCCACCTTAACCTTGTTCCTAACAGAGTGAAAGCATACATATGTTATCAGTGAACTATAACAGCATGCATGCTCTAATGTAACTCTCTCCCACCTTAAAACTGTTCCTAACAGAGTGAAAGCATACATATGTTTTCAGTGAACTATAACAGCATGCACGCTCTAATGTAACTCTCTCCCACCTTAACCTTGTTTCTAACAGAGTGAAAGCATACATATGTTATCAGTGAACTATAACAGCATGCACGCTCTAATGTAACTCTCATGCACCTTAACCTTGTTCCTAACAAAGTGAAAGCATACATATGTTATCAGTGAACTATAACCGCATGCACGCTCTAATGTAACTCTCTCACACCTTAACCTTGTTCCTAACAGAGTGAAAGCATACATATGTTATCAGTGAACTATAACAGCATGCACGCTCTAATGTAACTCTCTCCCACCTTAACCTTGTTTCTAACAGAGTGAAAGCATACATATGTTATCAGTGAACTATAACAGCACGCACGCTATAATGTAACTCTCTCCCACCTTAACCTTCTTCCTAACAGAGTGAAAGCATACATATGTTATCAGTGAACTATAACAGCATGTACGCTCTAATGTAACTCTCTCTCTCACCTTAACCTTGTTCCTAACATAGTGAAATCATACATATGTTATCGGTGAACTATAACAGCTCTAATGTAACTCTCTCCCACCATAACCTTGGTTCTAACAGAGTGAAAGCATACATATGTTATCAGTGAACTATAACAGCATGCACGCTCTAATGTAACTCTCATGCACCTTAACCTTGTTCCCAACAAAGTGAAAGCATATATATGTTATCAGTGAACTATAACCGCATGCACGCTCTAATGTAACTCTCTCCCACCTTAACCTTGTTCCTAACAGAGTGAAAGCATACATATGTTATCAGTGAACTATAATAGCATGCACGCTCTAATGTAACTCTCTCCCACCTTAACCTTGTTCCTAACAGAGTGAAATCATACATATGTTATCAGTGAACTATAACAGCACGCACGCTATAATGTAACTCTCTCCCACCTTAACCTTCTTCCTAACAGAGTGAAAGCATACATATGTTATCAGTGAACTATAACAGCATGCACGCTCTAATGTAACTCTCTCTCTCACCTTAACCTTGTTCCTAACATAGTGAAATCATACATATGTTATCGGTGAACTATAACAGCTCTAATGTAACTCTCTCCCACCATAACCTTGGTTCTAACAGAGTGAAAGCATACATATGTTATCAGTGAACTATAACAGCATGCACGCTCTAATGTAACTCTCATGCACCTTAACCTTGTTCCCAACAAAGTGAAAGCATATATATGTTATCAGTGAACTATAACCGCATGCACGCTCTAATGTAACTCTCTCCCACCTTAACCTTGTTCCTAACAGAGTGAAAGCATACATATGTTATCAGTGAACTATAACAGCATGCACGCTCTAATGTAACTCTCTCCCACCTTAACCTTGTTCCTAACAGAGTGAAAGCATACATATGTTATCAGTGAACTATAACAGCATGCACGCTCTAATGTAACTCGCTCCCACCATAACCTTGTTCCTAACAGAGTGGAAGTATACATATGTTATCGGTGAACTATAACAGCTCTAATGTAACTCTCTCCCACCATAACCTTGTTCCTAACAGAGTGAAAGCATACATATGTTATCAGTGAACTATAACAGCATGCACGCTCTAATGTAACTCTCTCCCACCTTAACCTTGTTCCTAACAGAGGGAAAGCATACATATGTTATCAGTGAACTATAACAGCATGCGCGCTCTAATGTAACTCTCTCCCACCTTAACCTTGTTCCTAACAGAGTGAAATCATACATATGTTATCAGTGAACTATAACAGCATGCACGCTCTAATGTAACTCTCTCCCACCTTAACCTTGTTCCTAACAGAGTGAAATCATACATATGTTATCAGTGACCTATACCAGCATGCACCCTCTATGTAAGTCTCTCCCACCTTAACCTTGTTCCTAACAGAGTGAAAGCATACATATGTTATCAGTGAACTATAACAGCATGCATGCTCTAATGTAACTCTCTCCCACCTTAAAATTGTTCCTAACAGAGTGAAAGCATACATATGTTATCAGTGAACTATAACAGCGTGCACGCTGTAATGTAACTCTCTCCCACCGTAACCTTGTTCCTAACAGAGTGAAAGCATACATATGTTATCAGTGAACTATAACAGCATGCACGCTCTAATGTAACTCTCTCCCACCTTAACCTTGTTCCTAACAGAGTGAAAGCATACATATGTTATCAGTGAACTATAACAGCATGCACGCTCTAATGTAACTCTCTCCCACCTTAAACTTGTTCCTAACAGAGTGAAAGCATGCATATGCTATCAGTGAACTATAACAGCATGCACGCTCTAATGTAACTCTCTCCCACCTTAACCTTGTTCCTAACAGAGTGAAATCATACATATGTTATCAGTGAACTATAACAGCATGCACGCTCTAATGCAACTCTGCCCCACCTTAAACTTGTTCCTAACAGAGTGAAAGCATACATATGTTATCAGTGAATTATAACCACATGCACGCTCTAATGTAACTCTCTCCAACCTTAACCTTGTTCCTAACAGAGTGAAAGCATACATATGTTATCAGTGAACTATAACAGCATGCAGGCCATAATGTAACTCTCTCCCACCTTAACCGTGTTCCTAACAGAGTGAAAGCATACATATGTTATCAGTGAACTATAACAGCGCTGATGTAACTCTCTCCCACCTTAACCTTGTTCCTAACAGAGTGAAATCATACATATGTTATCAGTGAACAATAACAGCATGCACGCTCTAATGTAACTCTCTCCAACCTTAACCTTGTTCCTAACAGAGTGAAAGCATACATATGTTATCAGTGAACTATAACAGCATGCAGGCCCTAATGTAACTCTTTCCCACCTTAACCGTGTTCCTAACAGAGTGAAAGCATACATATGTTATCAGTGAACTATAACAGCGCTGATGTAACTCTCTCCCACCTTAAACTTGTTCCTAACAGAGTGAAATCATACATATGTTATCAGTGAACAATAACAGCATGCACGCTCTAATGTAACTCTCTCCCACCTTAACCTTGTTCCTAACAGAGTGAAATCATACATATGTTATCAGTGAACTATAACAGCATGCACGCTCTAATGTAACTCTCTCCCACCGTAACCTTGTTTCTAATAGAGTGAAAGCATACATATGATATCAGTGAACTATACCAGCATGCACCCTCTATGTAAGTCTCTCCAACCTTAACCTTGTTCCTAACAGAGTGAAAGCATACATATGTTATCAGTGAACTATAACAGCATGCATGCTCTAATGTAACTCTCTCCCACCTTAAAATTGTTCCTAACAGAGTGAAAGCATACGTATGTTTTCAGTGAACTATAACAGCATGCACGCTCTAATGTAACTCTCTCCCACCTTAACCTTGTTTCTAACAGAGTGAAAGCATACATATGTTATCAGTGAACTATAACAGCATGCACGCTCTAATGTAACTCTCACCCACCTTAACCTTGTTCCTAACAGAGTGAAAGCATACATATGTTATCAGTGAACTATAACCGCATGCACGCTCTAATGTAACTCTCTCCCACCTTAACCTTGTTCCCAACAGAGTGAAAGCATACATATGTTATCAGTGAACTATAACAGCATGCACACTCTAATGCAACTCTCTCCCACCTTAACCTTGTTCCTAACAGAGTGAAATCATACATATGTTATCAGTGAACTATAACAGCGTGCACGTTGTAATGTAACTCTCTCCCACCTTAACCTTGTTCCTAACAGAGTGAAAGCATACATATGTTATCAGTGAACTATAACAGCATGCACGCTCGAATGTAACTCTCTCCCACCTTAACCTTGTTCCTAACAGAGTGAAATCCTACATATGTTATCAGTGAACTATAACAGCATGCACGCTCTAAAGTAACTCTCTCCCACCTTAACCTTGTTTCTAACGGCGTGAAAGCATACATATACACCTGTGCAAAAGTTAAGCACCACCCTATTTTTACGCACATGCGAGGGTATATTCATGTGCTATGAAGAAAGCAATAGCATAAACATTTATGTACCCATCCATCTTAGTGCAAGAGGTAATAATGCAACTAGAGGAATGCTGATTATGATGGTGGGGAAACACTGTATGTTTTTGTTTGAACTTGAAAACGAGGCCTGAATATGGTTACGTTGACACAACTGACAACTATTGCCGTACAGTTGACACACGTGGCTAGATTGTCATTAATGGTGTCTGAAAACGAAGTTTAACATCTGTGCACGAGTTTGAGACTGTCATTATTAATACCGGGTATATCCACCTTGTGCCTGGATGACGGCCTGGACACGACGTCTCATGCTGGTCACCAACCGACTGATACGCCATTGTGGTATTCGTTGCCATTCAAGATGGAGTGCGTCTGTTAATTCCTGTAGGTTCTGCACAGGAGGATCCCTCATTCTCACCATGTTTCCCAGAATGTCCCAGATATGCTCAATAGGGTTCATGTCAGGGCTCCTTGCTGGCCATGGTAGGGTTTCGATGGCATTCTGGCGGAGGTATTCATGCACAGCTCTAGCACGATGTGGTCGGGCGTTGTCATCCATGAATCTAGGGTGGGTTCCAGGTGCATGATTTACAAAATGAGGGACCACAACTCTATCCAGTATGGAATCTTGATATCTTTGTCCATTTAGTGTTCCAGGTACAGTCAACAGATCCAGCTTACAATCAAATGAGATGCACCCCCATATCATAACGGAACCTCCACCAAATGGAACTTCTTCCATGATGTTACGTTGGTCATACGCCGTGCGTCTGGACCTCCATACACGAGTTCGACCATCTGTGGCATGAAGCAGGAACCGACTTTCATCGGACCAGTGTACCCGTCTCCAGGATCTCATGTTCCAGTGTCTTCTTTCGTTGCACCACCTCAGACACTCCTCTTTGTGGTGTGCAGTGAGGAGAGGACGTCTGACAGGTCTCCTAGCTTTCATGCCAGCAGCATACAGTCTCCTTTTGACGGTAGACATTGACAATCTATTGCGCGTTTCCCATTGCTGGCTGAGCACTCTGCTGTTGGTGAATGGAGATCTCCTAACAAGGCGTACTAGGGCTCGATCATCACGGGCAGTAGTCTTCTTCAGTCTTCCAGATCTAGGCCTGTCCTTCACCTCGTTAGTTTGCCCATGTTTTGCAATCAAACGACTGATTACAGTATGGTTAATGTTCAGCTGTCTGCCAATCTCTCTGCATGACATACCAGTGGTATGCATGCCTATGATTTGCCATTTCACACGATCACTTAACCTTCATCTTGCCATAGCGGTTCACAATCAAGGGCTAATTCTCTCTGTACAAATAAACCACGGTCATGAACACAAAATTCCTAATCTTGTCGCCTAAATCTGTATGTAATGTTCGACACCTAAAACTGGACTTTTACATAACTGAACACGTGTGCTGTTTCCCGCGACGCACGGACATCAAGCGGCGTGAAGTCATGCATGCATGTGCATTTCGTACTTGGAATTATGTCAGCTAACGCGGGGACAAAATGTATGGCAGCCTAGTTGTACCATCATGTTTCTACGTTCTATTGTTTTTGCTGGTGCTTAACATTTGCACAGGTGTATATGTTATCAGTGAACTATAACAGCACGCACGCTCTAATGTAACTCTCTCCCACCTTAACCTTGTTCCTAACAGAGTGAAAGCATACATATGTTATCAGTGAACTATAACAGCATGCACGCTCTAATGTAACTCTCTCCCACTTTAACCTTGTTCCTAACAGAGTGAAAGCATACATATGTTATCAGTGAACTATAACAGCATGCACGCTCTAATGTAACTCTCTCCCAACTTAACCTTGTTCCTAACAGAGTGAAAGCATACATATGTTATCAGTGAACTATAACAGCATGCACGCTCTAATGTAACTCTCTCCCACCTTAACCTTGTTCCTAACAGAGTGGAAGCATACATATGTTATCAGTGAACTATAACAGCATGCATGCTCTAATGTAACTCTCTCCCACCTTAAACTTGTTCCTAACAGAGTGAAAGCATACATATGCTATCAGTGAACTATAACAGCATGCACGCTCTAATGTAACTCTCTCCCACCTTAACCTTGTTCCTAACAGAGTGAAATCATACATATGTTATCAGTGAACTATAACAGCATGCACGCTCTAATGTAACTCTGCCCCACCTTAAACTTGTTCCTAACAGAGTGAAAGCATACATATGTTATCAGTGAATTATAACCGCATGCACGCTCTAATGTAACTCTCTCCAACCTTAACCTTGTTCCTAACAGAGTGTAAGCATACATATGTTATCAGTGAACTATAACAGCATGCAGGCCCTAATGTAACTCTCTCCCACCTTAACCGTGTTCATAACAGAGTGAAAGCATACATATGTTATCAGTGAACTATAACAGCGCTGATGTAACTCTCTCCCACCTTAACCTTGTTCCTAACAGAGTGAAATCATACATATGTTATCAGTGAACAATAACAGCATGCACGCTCTAATGTAACTCTCCCACCTTAACCTTGTTCCTAACAGAGTGAAATCATACATATGTTATCAGTGAACTATAACAGCATGCACGCTCTAATGTAACTCTCTCCCACCTTAACCTTGTTTCTAACAGAGTGAAAGCATACATATGTTATCAGTGAACTATAACAGCATGCACGCTCTGATGTAACTCTCTCCCACCTTAACCTTGTTCCTAACGGAGTGAAATCATACATATGTTATCAGTGACCTATAACAGCGTGCACGCTGTAATGTAACTCTCTCCCACCTTAACCGTGTTCCTAACAGAGTGAAAGCATACATATGTTATCAGTGAACTATAACAGCATGCACGCTCGAATGTAACTCTCTCCCACCTTAACCTTGTTCCTAACAGAGTGAAATCCTACATATGTTATCAGTGAACTACAACAGCATGCACGCTCTAAAGTAACTCTCTCCCACCTTAACCTTGTTTCTAACGGCGTGAAAGCATACATATGTTATCAGTGAACTATAACAGCACGCACGCTCTAATGTAACTCTCTCCCACCTTAACCTTGTTCCTAACAGAGTGAAAGCATACATATGTTATCAGTGAACTATAACAGCATACACGCTCTAATGTAACTCTCTCCCACCTTAACCTTGTTCCTAACAGAGTGAAAGCATACATATGTTATCAGTGAACTATAACAGCATGCACGCTCTAATGTAACTCTCTCCCAACTTAACCTTGTTCCTAACAGAGTGAAAGCATACATATGTTATCAGTGAACTATAACAGCATGCACGCTCTAATGTAACTCTCTCCCACCTTAACCTTGTTCCTAACAGAGTGGAAGCATACATATGTTATCAGTGAACTATAACAGCATGCACGCTCTAATGTAACTCTCTCCCACATTAAACTTGTTCCTAACAGAGTGAAAGCATACATATGCTATCAGTGAACTATAACAGCATGCACGCTCTAATGTAACTCTCTCCCACCTTAACCTTGTTCCTAACAGAGTGAAATCATACATATGTTATCAGTGAACTATAACAGCATGCACGCTCTAATGTAACTCTGCCCCACCTTAAACTTGTTCCTAACAGAGTGAAAGCATACATATGTTATCAGTGAATTATAACCGCATGCGCGCTCTAATGTAACTCTCTCCAACCTTAACCTTGTTCCTAACAGAGTTAAAGCATACATATGTGATCAGTGAACTATAACAGCATGCAGGCCCTAATGTAACTCTCTCCCACCTTAACCGTGTTCCTAACAGAGTGAAAGCATACATATGTTATCAGTGAACTATAACAGCGCTGATGTAACTCTCTCCCACCTTAACCTTGTTCCTAACAGAGTGAAATGATACATATGTTATCAGTGAACAATAACAGCATGCACGCTCTAATGTAACTCTCTCCAACCGTAACCTTGTTCCTAACAGAGTGAAAGCATACATATGTTATCAGTGAACTATAACAGCATGCAGGCCCTAATGTAACTCTCTCCCACCTTAACCGTGTTCCTAACAGAGTGAAAGCATACATATGTTATCAGTGAACTATAACAGCACTGATCTAACTCTCTCCCACCTTAACCTTGTTCCTAACAGAGTGAAATCATACATATGTTATCAGTGAACAATAAAAGCATGCACGCTCTAATGTAACTCTCTCCCACCTTAACCTTGTTCCTAACAGAGTGAAATCATACATATGTTATCAGTGAACTATAACAGCATGCACGCTCTAATGTAACTCTCTCCCACCGTAACCTTGTTTCTAACAGAGTGAAAGCATACATATGTTATCAGTGAACTATACCAGCATGCACCCTCTATGTAAGTCTCTCCCACCTTAACCTTGTTCCTAACAGAGTGAAAGCATACATATGTTATCAGTGAACTATAACAGCATGCATGCTCTAATGTAACTCTCTCCCACCTTAAAATTGTTCCTAACAGAGTACAAGCATACATATGTTTTCAGTGAACTATAACAGCATACACGCTCTAATGTAACTCTCTCCCACCTTAACCTTGTTTCTAACAGAGTGAAAGCATACATATGTTATCAGTGAACTATAACAGCATGCACGCTCTAATGTAACTCTCACCCACCTTAACCTTGTTCCTAACAGAGTGAAAGCATACATATGTTATCAGTGAACTATAACCGCATGCACGCTCTAATGTAACTCTCTCCCACCTTAACCTTGTTCCCAACAGAGTGAAAGCATACATATGTTATCAGTGAACTATAACAGCATGCACACTCTAATGCAACTCTCTCCCACCTTAACCTTGTTCCTAACAGTGTGAAATCATTCATATGTTATCAGTGAACTATAACAGCGTGCACGCTGTAATGTAACTCTCTCCCACCTTAACCTTGTTCCTAACAGAGTGAAAGCATACATATGTTATCAGTGAACTATAACAGCATGCACGCTCGAATGTAACTCTCTCCCACCTTAACCTTGTTCCTAACAGAGTGAAATCCTACATATGTTATCAGTGAACTATAACAGCATGCACGCTCTAATGTAACTCTCTCCCACCTTAACCTTGTTTCTAACGGCGTGAAAGCATACATATGTTATCAGTGAACTATAACAGCACGCACGCTCTAATGTAACTCTCTCCCACCTTAACCTTGTTCCTAACAGAGTGAAAGCATACATATGTTATCAGTGAACTATAACAGCATGCACGCTCTAATGTAACTCTCTCCCACCTTAACCTTGTTCCTAACAGAGTGAAAGCATACATATGTTATCAGTGAACTATAACAGCATGCACGCTCTAATGTAACTCTCTCCCAACTTAACCTTGTTCCTAACAGAGTGAAAGCATACATATGTTATCAGTGAACTATAAGAGCATGCACGCTCTGATGTAACTCTCTCCCACATTAACCTTGTTCCTAACAGAGTGGAAGCATACATATGTTATCAGTGAACTATAACAGCATGCACGCTCTAATGTAACTCTCTCCCACCTTAAACTTGTTACTAACAGAGTGAAAGCATACATATGCTATCAGTGAACTATAACAGCATGCACGCTCTAATGTAACTCTCTCCCACCTTAACCTTGTTCCTAACAGAGTGAAATCATACATATGTTATCAGTGAACTATAACAGCATGCACGCTCTAATGTAACTCTGGCCCACCTTAAACTTGTTCCTAACGGCGTGAAAGCATACATATGTTATCAGTGAACTATAACCGCATGCACGCTCTAATGTAACTCTCTCCCACCTTAACCTTGTTCCTAACAGAGTGAAAGCATACATATGTTATCAGTGAACTATAACAGCATGCACGCTCTAATGTAACTCTCTCCCACCTTAACCTTGTTCCTAACAGAGTGAAAGCATACATATGTTATCAGTGAACTATAACAGCATGCACGCTCTAATGTAACTCTCTCCCAACTTAACCTTGTTCCTAACAGAGTGAAAGCATACATATGTTATCAGTGAACTATAAGAGCATGCACGCTCTGATGTAACTCTCTCCCACATTAACCTTGTTCCTAACAGAGTGGAAGCATACATATGTTATCAGTGAACTATAACAGCATGCACGCTCTAATGTAACTCTCTCCCACCTTAAACTTGTTACTAACAGAGTGAAAGCATACATATGCTATCAGTGAACTATAACAGCATGCACGCTCTAATGTAACTCTCTCCCACCTTAACCTTGTTCCTAACAGAGTGAAATCATACATATGTTATCAGTGAACTATAACAGCATGCACGCTCTAATGTAACTCTGGCCCACCTTAAACTTGTTCCTAACAGAGTGAAAGCATACATATGTTATCAGTGAATTATAACCGCATGCACGCTCTAATGTAACTCTCTCCCACCTTAACCTTGTTCCTAACAGAGTGAAAGCATACATATGTTATCAGTGAACTATAACAGCATGCAGGCCCTAATGTAACTCTCTCCCACCTTAACCGTGTTCCTAACAGAGTGAAAGCATACATATGTTATCAGTGATCTATAACAGCGCTGATGTAACTCTCTCCCACCTTAACCTTGTTCCTAACAGAGTGAAATCATACATATGTTATCAGTGAACTATAACAGCATGCACGCTCTAATGTAACTCTGCCCAACCTTAAACTTGTTCCTAACAGAGTGAAAGCATACATATGTTATCAGGGACCTATAACAGTGTGC